>CAVNYN010228757.1:0-24468 GCA_963692815.1 Nyctanthes arbor-tristis | reverse complement strand
TGTGCTCTTCCGATCTGGAAAAGTGAAAACGAGAAATTTACTTTTAAAGGACAATAGTTAAAAGAAACATCAAAGATCAGAACAGCATAAATGTTAATTAAGAAATTATCCATCAGTGTTTCGATTGCCGGAAATTCATTTTCAAAAATAAAAGGTTCAAGAGATCGGAAGAGCGTCTTGAAAAAGAAATAATAAATATCATATTACACCCCCGGTTAAACTCTTATGTGATACGTTACTTATATTAGAAAAAAAATACTAGTGACAATAAAAATATTTTATGTATTTTTCTTTTTACCCATTTTACAAGAAGTCATATAATGCAATTAGCTTGCAACACCTCCATTAAAAATTATACAATAGTCGATATTTGATAACAAATCTTCTTCATGTCATTTCAAATTAAATTTTAGCCATTATAGCTTTGCCCATGCGAACATGCATGTCACCAACGCGTTATTGTCATTGTCACAAGAGAATTTTTCTTTGAATATTAGTATATTATATTTTATATATACTATTCTTCTTTATTTTCTAAAGAGTTTTAGTCAAGTCACAAAGGCATTCGAAATCAAATCCATCTTCTATATTATGATCCCTTTTTCGAAGATATGAATATAGGAATGCTGCTTTTTCCCTTCAACATACTCAAGTTGTCTGCTTTTCTTTTTCATTTACAAGCTCCACATTTTCCAAATCTTTGGTCATGGTAATACCTATATAAACATTACATAAAATTTTATTGTTGAAATTTCAAAGAAAATAATTTCAACATTTTTACTGTTCAGTCGCATCCAATATTGCAAAATTTACTCCAGCCATCAACAAGCAGGCAGCCTGTCACAATGTTAATACATGACAGTAGGAGTCATACAAGGCGTCAGCATCAAAGGGTGCACGCCAAGTTGCGGCGTTACGCCACTTGACAAATGATGTGGTACAATACTAACTATAGATGTGATTTATAGAAGTATTGATGTGTTCACATTAACGGATAGTATTATTCCATATATAACACTGTTTGATATTATTAAGATATCAGTGATTTTGTTCATCTACTCACTACCCACTTTTGATGTGGCGCACACATAGCCGGACGTGGCACACACATGACTGTCATGTGTGTTGGCTATATATGTGTCACATCAAAAGTGGGCGGTGTAACCTTACTCACAGTAAATAGGTGAACTGGACTCACGATATCAGATATCTTTTGTCTGAAACCAAGTAACCAACTACGAAATATTCACTCTAATAATGGAGACAAGAATATTATGATTACAGCTATGCTTGATTGGTATATAAATTGACTAATGAAGCATATATATATATATATATATATATATGTATTACTCTTCTTATTAAACAATGACAAAACATAATTCATTTTTCATAAATGCATCATGAATAATGTTATCAAAATGATTAAGCAAATAGATTCCTGTGTAACCGAATTATTATTATTTGATGAAACATTCTACATAAGCAAACTTTGCGCTTTCGTTTAAATAATTATTTGAATAATAACTGACTAGCTATATTGTTTAACAAGTGATATCTTTTTGAGTCAAAATGACAAAGATTATAAGTACATATACCTTGTTACTCGCAACAAGTAAAGCTCTTATATAAGATTCAACCCTGAAAAGATAAGGCCTAACTTTTGTTTTTTCTTTGTACTAAATTTTAATAGTCATACTTTCACACTAACTAAATCTTTGTTTTTCAACGAATTTGGTGAAAAACATAGAAAGATTTAGGGGAGAGAAAAAAAAATGTAAACTTCAAAGCAAATTTAGTCTCATGGCCTATTCGATTTCATTTTCTAATTAGGTTACAACAAGTGTGGGCTGACTATTATAATAAGACGATATGAACTTTGATACATGTTTATATCATCGAGACATGTCTCACTGTATATATTGTAGAAATCGATCGTATTTGTGACTCTTGTTTTGACTTCAAGAACTCGAATAAAGTACTTGGTTGTTTCGGGTTATATGACCTATTCAATTCATTTCAATATACATTTATATCATCGAGACACGTCTCTATCCTGAGTAACTATATATTATCGTCTATAAGTCTTGTTTCGACTATAAAGTATAAACAACTCTGTAAAAGTCTTGATTTGATCCGGAGTTTATGGCTAATTCATTTCCCCCTTTTTTATATTCTGATGATGTAAAGAAGGGATTGCAATAAGTGCAGGTTGACAATTACAAAAAGACGACATGAGTTCCGTTATAGACTTGTCCCAGTACCATCAAGACACGTCTCTATTCTTACTAACGAGTCATCCGAATACTCAAGAGGATTCTCATATGTGTAACAAACCCATAATCCCAATACTTCCTGCAGTAAACCAGAACTAAAACCGACAATTATAAGTAGTCATCATCAACAGTAGGGGGGAAAGGAAATTACAGAGGAAGTCTTGTTTGTTAATTCAAATGGAAAAAAAAGTGATAATAAAGGGAACATAAACACATAAGATTAAGCTATAGGAAGAAATGTCACCGGAATTGCTGAATCGACCTATATTCGTCTCTTTCGCCTGTGAATCTTCTTCCATCTCGGCCCCCACAAATGGCGCGAAAGAATAATCGAGTTTCTCGAGTTGGGGGGAATGAAGCCTGGTCCGAGATCACTCGTCTGAAATATCGAAGAATGGTTTCGAACCAGACAGCATTCCCCGCAACAGAGAGAGAGAGAGAGAGAGAGAGAGAGAGAGAGATATGTGTCTGTATATATAGTGAGAAAAAGGGATAAAGGAGAAAGAATGATTTTAACAGGGTTATACATGCATTGATTTCATGGGGCCTTTATATATACGTGAGGATGAGAGAAGCAATGCCTTTTTCTTCTAAATACTTTCTACAACTTAAAATAAAATAATTCAAATAGCATAACTCACTTACATATCATGCTTTTCACACAGAATAATTAAAGCTCAGATTTGTTTGTATAAGCCACTTGATCTAAAAACTTTAAAAGAGTTAAGTTTATTGTTGAAATCTTGCCTTGAGCTTTTTCTTCAACTACATGTATGCGAGATTCATTTTTCAATCTTTATTTTGCGTTTGAATGCCACGTTCAATCAATCGAATTAAAATTTTAAACTATTACGAAAGATCACGTGCATATCACTTGACAAATACGTACATTTAATTTGCCAAATGATCAATAAAAATTTCCCAATGGTTATCTTTGTAATGTATGTTCTCAGACCCGTTTGCTGAATTGGTGATTAGTTCACTTGTTTATTGAGTGACTAAAATAGATGGTTCTTTCGGTTGCCCTCAATAGGTAAAGCTGTTAAAGATAGCATTTGGAGGACATTATTCAGTCATTGTCCCTAAAAGAATGATTCCAAGCTTAAATCCAAAGGAATTAGGGCTGGCTACTAAAAGTTAAACCATAATCAACAGAGCAAAGAAGCAACTTATCTTCAGTGTGTAACATACTGAACAATATTAAGAAAGAAATGAAACTCCATATATAATTGGAGAAATACAACAAAACTGAATTGAATGAAACGTTGCCCTACATTATTTGAGACACGAGAAACGTGCACATCGCACGACTAGATACCTCGTTGGAGGCCCTAGCATTACGTGCATTATACGTAGGTGGCACCGACCGAATGCCATTCAGTCCGGCTTGGAATAGTTCTAACATCAATGTTTTGCTGTTCTTGATGATGACTCCTAAAATGTTAGAAGTTTCTTGTATGCAGCCACAACCCTCAAAGCATTTATAGATAGTGTAACATGTATCTCAAGCCATTGAGTTTCTGTTCATATACTACTACTGAAGAATGATTAAAAGATTGGACCCCAAGATAAAATAAATAAACAAGTACTACTAAATATTTTTAAGTAACATGTCAATGGGGACAACCACATGATTTTTGTTCAGATTGGGGAGTCAAGAAATTTGTCAAAAGTAATCATACAGAGTGGGGTGTCTAAGGGAACAAGCACAGCCCACGAGGGGTCCGGCGCATTTTTCAAAATTTTCTTGACGGTAAGGTAAGAGTTACTGCTTCACATACAATACAAATATATGAAAATGAGAAACTGCAGTAGAATGTGTGCTTAGCTGCATGTATAAAAATGTACAGAAGAATGAACAGCACAGGAATTCAAAAGTCACAGGCATTATTTGACCAGAGATCATGAGGCATCCGTGTAATATGTGGTATTTATGCTCAAAAGTCATCCTTTAACAGAACATGCACACTTCAATCAACGCACTTTACGCGTTATCGACATCTTTCTTTTATTTTCCTTACTTTTTATGATAATGATTACCATAATTGCAACACACCAAAGGTTTCTACCCCACTAAAGCACATATCAATGGGACCTTGTGCTGGTGACTTTGAATCATTCATGGATATATACGGACAGAAGCCATCACTTTTCTCAACAATATCAAAATCTTGTATCTTAAACTATTACAAGTAACAAAGTGAGTCTCAAGAAAAGGAGGAAACAGCATACAACATGAAACTTGTCTTGACAATTATCAGAAAACGAGATTCCACAGTGGCTCAATAAAAATGACAAGCAGTCAAGTCCAGAACAAAGGAACGACATTTACAGACACATAAAATTTTTACAGAATACACGTGAATAACTTAGCTTGGATTTCATACACATTGATAAAGCACAAAACAGAGCAAAGAGTTTTGCTACTTAAATACACATCAAAATACAGCACAGTCAAATAAGACACAAGATCCAATGAACCCCTCCCCTCAATAAGTTAATGTCCCTCGCCTTATAATTTAGAAGACTTACCAAGACCTGAAGAATGAATAGCATAGTCCACATGTTGGTCTTCATATCTTAGATGTGAAGACTGTATCAGTCTTGTTGGGCCTGCTTTTTAGTTTTACCGGAAGCAGTACCATTCTGGACGTTGGTCCCATTTTTCTTGCTTGCAGTATGTATTTGAGGATTGTCTTTGTAAATGGTAAAACCTTGATGTGCGTCCCGACTCGCTTTGTCCAAACCTTCTGTGTCACATGAGCTCTTTCTCCTGCCCAATTTAGGGGATTTTGCACGAGTTGGAGGTGTCTGACATTAAGAAAAAGACAATATTCTAAAGAACTTCAGGTACTTGCAATAATATTGAGGCTAACTAATATAATAGATTTTTATCCTCAACCAATATATCCCAAGAAATAAAGTGGATCAACAAAGTTGCAGCACCTTTTTCAGCTCAACTTTTGGTGGTGGTCCCTCATGGTAAAAGCTTGGCATTGGGCTTGCTTTAAACATCAAGCTCTTCCTTAGTTGCTTAATTGATGCTTCACTCTCTTCCTACAAATTTCCAGCAGGCAGACAATCCAAGGGTCACGTGTTAGAAGTTTTTTCTGCTTGAGAAACAGATGAATAAGGACAAGGACGCTTCATTGGAATGTGAGCGCCGAAATGACTTCTATATACAATCATTGCATGTTGTATATGCCCTAATGAACATGACCGGATTTCATGATTGAACAACATTTTTAGTGTCCTTTCTTCCTTCACCCTATCTGCTCTACGAAAAGTATCATAATGATATGTAGACTGAAAGGAAGTGCTAAAATTCAAATTTTACAATCAGTTGACAGTTAAAACTTGTAGAACGTATTCATTTACTTCATATAAAGAGAATTACCTTTGTCCTTGCCTCCCATTGAGTTTTCTCAGCCTCCAGTGCATGATGTTTCTCCTCTAACTTTGTATAAAACTTTAAAATAATAATAATAATAATAAATCGAAGTTAGATGACTGGACAGGATGATTGATACTGTGCTTGAAAAAGATTAACTGAACAATACCTGCTTTCTTTTCTCTGCACGTAGATTGCACCTGAAGCTTGGGGCTGATGCAACAGTTGTCCTGAACTTTCTTGCTGATGCCACAGGTCTTCACATAGTTTAGGAAGAATTGCAATCAAATCAATTATAGTAACAAGGAAAAAGATGTAACTAGAAATAAGGGGAAGATCAAATTTTTAGCCTCTCGAAGAAATAGGATACGTAGAACCAATTGGACAGTTATCTTCATCTGGACGCTTCTTGTTATCAGGTTGCAATGGCTTCCTTGTTACAGTAGGCGAGGCTAGCTGTACATAAAAAGAAACCTAGGATATCAGTTGGCGGCATGATGCTAATATCACATCCTCAATACAGTAGACACTAGGCAGGTAAACATGAATTTACTACTCTCAAGAAGTTTTCTTATATATTATGAGCCACGCGTTACACATGCTTTGAGCATACATGAAATGGAAGGAGATAGAATTGAAAATCACGAAGAAAAAGATGTTGTCTCTCACCATGTCCAAACAGCAACAATTTTTTTACATCCTTTACATATTTAGAAGGGTAAAAACTAGTTGAGAAACTAACTGCGGGAGAAATTGTTTACCGTGACCAAAGAAACCATTTCACAGACAAGAGTTGTGGTCAGACTATTAAAAAGCACACATGCATTGAAGAGAACAACGGAATGAAATATAAAAATTGAAGATGAAGAGGTTCGAAAAGATCTTTACTGGATTCAGCTTTGCGGCACTTGGCTTTTGCGAACTGTCAACATCAGATGGTTTATCAAGCTCATCCCCATAAGGTCGAGCTCCACATAAGGCGCGCTTTTCAGTTGCCAGAGCAAATGGGTGTGGAATAGTGCATTTTGTTTTACAATTTCCAGCTGCAGACTTGGTGGCAGGTTTTCCAGAAGCACCAGATTTCTTCCCGTTATCAGTTATTTTATGCCCTTCTGATTTAGAATCTTCCTTTCCCTTGTCAACATTTGAGTTTGGTGGATCCTTTTCCTCACCGTTGCCAACTGGGTAAAGATTACCATTTTCAAAGGGCTTCTCTGTATCACACTCCTTTATTTGACACTCCTTCACTTCAGCATCCTCTTTAGATGCATCATCATCTTGTTCTGAGTCGATATTAATATGCTCAAACGGTTGTACCACGTCTTGGTAGCTCGTAATTTCATAATTACTATCGTGGGATTTCCCATTTGAGTAGCTGATGACACCATCAGGCTCCTTGTCCATATGAATATCTGTAACTTCCAGCTCCATAAATCTGAAACATTAAGCCAAAGCATTACAATCACCTTCTTATACATGAATCAGGTGATATATAGTATCATGCATTTTCACATTCCCCTGAAACCATCCTAAATTTCAGTAATGCCACAGTTTCCAAGGAACAGTTGCCTCGGTAATGTTGAAGTGTACATCATATAAACATTAAAAACACAGTTGATCCTGACTACATTTTGATACAGAGTGCAAAAACTTAAATTTATTGCAATGGCGTTGTGCAATCCTAGGAACTTTGATGGCTAGATTTCAGACTGCCACATCACCAGAAAAAATGCAGTAAAAACAGTTATACTAGAAATATCTTTTTCTTCAAGCTTTTATCCATATACCATATGCATAAAACTAGCTATTAAAACATTCAACCCAACCAACATGGATAGATAAATTTTCATTCCTTTTATTTATTTATTTTGGGGTATTTTTCCAGATTTACATCAACACTGCCTGTAAAACTTCACCTCATGAGTAAGCTGTTAAAGAGAGAATAATTATATCAATTTAAATGGCTTTTAAAACATCCCCATTTTGTTAAAGGCATGAAATTGGATAATAACCTAAAAAAAGGTGAGCAGCAAGGCTTGTACCTACTCAAATACAAGATTGAACCACCTCAGCTAAATTAAAAACTGGCAAATTATATATGTGAGAGATGACATTAATGGAGAAAATCGATCAAATAACTGTTCAATATAGGAGCTACCGTTAATACTTTTTGAAGCCCCCATAACGATGGAACTGAAATAAAATCTTAAGTACTCTAAACAAGAAGCAGCAGAAATTTCCAAGAAGTAAAAGATGATATCCTGACAATATATCATAAGGCTTTGCATATGCCTGCCATACATATGCACAAAATAAGCTCTTGTATGTAAAAATAACACTAATCTTCAGTCAGTCAATATCTAAGTTACAGTTCTTTCTTAATTTTTTGAACCAAGGACCTAAAACTGGCTCAGAAAGGGTCCAGAAACATGTATGATACGACACTGAAGTACACACATTTTTATTTACTTAAATTTAATAAATAAATGAGAAAAAACGATTTGCAAGCCAACAAAAATTCAAACGAAAAGGAATTCGAGTAAAGTCTCCCTCTGTTGCCAAATTTTATAACAGAAAGTGGAAAAGTAAGCATCTTTGCGAAACTATTGTTAAACTAGGAACAGAGGAGTACAGCCCTAAGTAACCAAGGTGCTAAACACTAAACGCCACTTGTCTAAATCATATTCAAGAATCAGAGTAATTCACTCTAAAACCCACAAAATTCAATAAAAATAAGAGCTAAAAAATAAAATGCAGATCAATTTGAACAGAGGAAAGCAAATAATATGGCATCCCATACAGATCTGCTGACAGTAAAACTCATAAATCAAACCAAATAACAAAAACTGATGGAATTGTACACCCAGACACAGAAACATTAAAAAAAAAGGGAAAATCGAAAATGTGGGAAATTCTTCTTACATATAATTCAAAATTCTAGTGCTTCCTTCTAATTTGCTTTGTGGGTTTGCCTTGTCGAGAGATTTCTTGAGCGCTCTCTCCCTCTATATATCTCTACAGTGTGTCGAGACTCGAGACGGTGGATTTGTTTGCATTCTGTTGCAGATAGTTATAGGAGGGTGGGGGAGAGGTGAATAAAATAACGGCGTTAGTTGACGGCGGTTGAGAATTTTGAAATTGAGAGTGGAAAACAACTCCCGAGTTTAAAATAGTGGGGTAGGTTGTGTAATAAAGTTGTTCTTTTGAAATGACCATTTAGCCTCTGGATTGGAGGTAAAAGTTTTTAAAATTTTGGGGTTTGTTTTATAATTATATATATATATATATATATATATTTATTTATTTTTCTTTTTTAAACTAGTTCTTCGTTATTAACCAAATATCGTAAAGCGTAATGAAATATCGAGTTAAAGTTTCGAGTATTTTCAAGTCTAAGTGGGTTTAACTGTAAAGTCAAGTGGGCTTAACATCGAGTTAAATGGGTAAAATTTAAGTGGGTTTAACATCGAGTTAAGTGGGTAAAGTCGAACTCTAAAATACAATTAAACTGTAAGGTGAAAATTTAAAGCTAAGCGAGACGTATATGAATTTTTAGAATACAAAATGAGGTTAAAATGATCTTCATCATTTAAGTAATCTTTAATTTTCCAAAATGAAAAATGCGCTAGTCGTTTAAATGTATCATTTGATTCATTTACGTTAGAATATGTTTAAAGACCCAATAGAACAAAGTAGAGACTAGAGATATTCTATGGTATTCTATATCTCATCACCAAACGATTGTTATCTTTGATTATCAAAAAAAAAAAAAAAAAATTACACTCGTGCTCAACTTTTCACTTTTTGAAAAGATAATTACATTGATATTAAAGAAAGAAATCTCAGACTTTTGTATATTTAAGAATATATTTGTAACAAGAGGAAGGATAAAGAGGGACTTCAATTTAAAAACAAAAAATTGTAGAAATTTTGCATTGACAAAGCAAAATTTGGAAAGAAGAGATTTAGCAGAGTAGGCAAAGAACTGCGACTTGATTCTC
Organism: Nyctanthes arbor-tristis; assembly: GCA_963692815.1. Classification (NCBI taxonomy): domain Eukaryota; kingdom Viridiplantae; phylum Streptophyta; class Magnoliopsida; order Lamiales; family Oleaceae; genus Nyctanthes; species Nyctanthes arbor-tristis. The sequence goes on along the minus strand of CAVNYN010228757.1, from coordinate 14,800 downwards.
GCTAATGCATGGAAAAATGATTGGAGTTTTGTTAGCTTTTTACCTTACGTACCTTCTTTTTAATCTATTCATTTCGAGGAATATTTATACTTGTTTTACGTAAAAAATTAATTAAATTTTTGGTGTATAAGAAAAGATAGAATGCTTGTCAGTTATAATGTTAACGTGCTTAACGGTGGGCTGTGGAGCATGATTGTTGGTGTACAATTATAAAAAAGATAAACGATTAATCTTTTAATCTTAGTATCTGTTGTAGTGCAATATAATGTACTAAACATATTAAAAAAGGCACCTATACAGAAATAAAACATTCATAATAGTTTAAAAGTGTCAAAATGTGTGTTTGTGTTCTTTAATTTTATTTATGCATTGCAATTTACAGCTGATGATAAATTTGACAACTTAACAGTAATTAGGTGTTAGATTGTCTTAATGATGTTCATGTTTCAACAGCCAAAGTTTAGAGGAACATTGATTTGATTACTATTGTTAATCTTTTTTGATAAAGCCCTTATACCATCTAATTATTGATTAATTAAGCTTAATAAATTTGACTTTAGACTTTTCCTCCTGCAAATTTAATGAGGTTTAAATCGAGTCTGAGCTTTTGTTTCTTGCACAAAGTTTTCGATAGTGGCAATACAGTATTTATGAGGAGGGGAAAAAAACTAACTAATGTAGCCCAGTCTTATACATTTATTTGTATTGAATATGTTAGAATACATATATATACCCAGTCTTATACAGCGTACTAAATACGTTAGAATTGCTAATTAAGCCCTTCATTATGGAACCTAATTTGGTGCTAACAACGTAGGGTTAAAGTTGACAGTTAAATTTTGAACCGTGAATTTTTCTTAAAATTTACAACTTTTACCAACCTTGCAACCATACATTTCTTCCACTTTATTATGTCAAATGGGCTCGAAAATTTTATCAAAAATCAAACAAAGGCTAAATGATGGTGAGCAATATAAGTCACTCATCAACTTTTTATTTATTAGCAAAACCTCCCGAGGAAAAGAGAGTAGATAGAATGATGTTTAGTGGACAAATAAGATCTTGTTCCACGTTCATACATATTATTCATTATGAGACTTGGTTGAACTTGCTTTGTCAATTACGTGGACTCTTGATTGCAAAAACATTTTAAATTATTTCCCTTTGATGAACTAGTTAATCCTATTTGCTATTCTTAAATTGAAATCCAATGTCATTTTCAATCACCTAAATTAGTAATGTAACTCTAAAGTCATACCTTTCACTTTCCCATTTAATAAGTCTAGGATAAACCTTAATTAGGAGCTATATTTAATATTTTCTAGTGAAAAGGAAAGAACACCAAACTTGAAACATCAAAGCACAAGGAATATTTCTTAATCTTAAAACTATCCCCCACCAACACCCAAATAATAATAATAATAAAAATAATAATAATAATAAATAAATAAATAAAATTCCCCCACTAATCCAAGCTTCAAGTCGACAATATGATAATATGTTTAGATAAAAAGCATAGTTTGAAGATTGTGTATTCATGGTGTACTTGGAAAAAGTATTTTGATTTCAAATTTAGAAGACTAGATAGAAGTAATATAGTTTTTATCTTTGTTTTAATTTAAACTTAGTCGGTTCAACTAGTTATCTATATATTTGTTTCTTTTGTTGACTAGAGATTGGGTTATCTTGTGCACCTTCAATTTTTTTTTTCTTTTTTTGAGGGAAACGTAACTTATTTTATTGATCATAACTTATGGCCGAAGTGAAAAAAACAATAGAATATTGTCCACAATGTTACAATTAAATCCAAACGACGTTGAATTGGTAGTAATAGTGTTTGAGCAACATTATTTGACTCTTGGAAAGGCATTTGCTTGGGTGTACCTAAACATCAAACTTTTTAGTTTGTACCAGCTCATGGTGACTAATTCAGTATACAATATATTTATTAACATTAAATTCCCATGCAAATTGAAGTGGTTTAGCTTCTCATTCTTGGATCAATTTAATAATAATTATATTGCATTTGTTGGTACGTACAACACATTTGTTAATTGTTAATAGTATATATGTCGTGTTAATCATTAAATCTTTATCAATAGGTTATGGGGTTTTTATATTTATTGATATATCTAGAATGTGCCAACTAGAATCTTTTGAATTCTAACATGGGGAAAAAGGCACGAGAAACATAGAAATTAATGATTAGGTAAAAAGAAAATGATGATTTCTACAATAATATCAAACTTTATAAACTATATTTGTACTTACGTTTATAGAGTTTTTTTTTCCTCCGCATCTTACTTGGATGATGATTTCATAATAATTACAAACGTTGATAAACTATGAAATAGTGTTCTCTCTATTTTGATTTAAACACACAAGGTGTCTTCATCATGGACTCATCTACTAGTTTTATAGACTCACATGTTAGACATTATTTGTATAAATAAAATTAGTAGAGGGAGACCTTGTTGTCTCCCGATCATTCCTTAGTGTTTTCTAGTGATCATAGTTTATGCGACCCGACTCTATATATGGTATGTGGTATATTTTTGGCCCTGCTTCCGTGCAAAAAAGATTTTAAATCGTAAGTATAAACTCAAATTCTCATCAATGTTTGAGATCTCCGCTTGATACTAGTCTAGTAGGGGTTACGGGCCTGATGGTCTAGGGGCTTGCGCATTGTTTGGGCTTAGAGCCCAATTCCAGGCCACCATTTGGGCCCTTCTCTCATAATTCTGTTGGGTCATCCAGCCTACCCAACCCAACTTGTCCAAAAGTACAACTAAAAGGAGCCCATTACTTATCTAGTGGCTTCCGTGTCTTGTTTTCAATTTTTTTTTTTTTTTCATTTTTTAAGGGTTCTAACAGCTTCTTTCGAGGGGGCAGGGAGAGGAACGATAAAAGAAACTGTTAAGTCGAAAATATTTATTTTGTTGTATTTTGTATATATATCTGAAATTCTCATGCATCACGATCAAGCATGAGTCATCATCCATAGATTGTTGTCTAAAAGGCCAATCCTATTCCTAGCCATTTTGAAAAAAAAAAATGACTAAAGGGAACATAACGTGGCAATGAAGCCACCCTCACCTACTCAAAATATTTCAAGAACATAACGTGACGATGAGGATGAAGCCAACAAAATATAAGATATTTTTGACATATTGTGACGATGAAGCCAAGATTTTAATAAACCCCAGAATGCAATGTCTCAAGTTAGTCAAAATTAAAAATAAATAAATAAATAAAAGTCAAACTAAAATTGGGAAAAATGTTACAAATCAATAATGTCTATTGTGGATCTAACCTAATCCCACTATGTATGAGCCCACTTGCAATAATGGTGAAATTCTCAACTTCAAGAATTAATAACACCAACAATCTAAAGGTCTGTTTGATATCGTTTATAATTGGATTGTGTTATAATATATTTTAAATTTTGAATTTTTGTGACACGTGACATAATTTAATTGGTTAAATTTTGTTGAAAAGTGAAAATTTGTTATTTGATGTGATGGAATTATAATATATTATTGTTATAATAAGAACTAAACGGACTCTAATACTTCATATTCAATAGCTGTCAAGTGAGATGAAATTCTAAAAATCAGATCTGAGCCAGATTGGCTCCATACAAGGAGCCAAATCTGTTTCTTTAGAAAAGCTCGTCTAGTGAGACAAGACACTAAAATGAAATATTTTCTTGGGTCCATTCGTGTTAGTGTTGATAACATAATTCATTCTACTCATTGATACAATTTGTCATTTCGTCGAAGCCTTGATGTTGAATATAGATTGGTTCTCTATTCAGTGAGTTCAGTAGTCGCACCACGTTAACCTTTCCAATTGGTTGCAAGGCTTTCTACAGATTGGATGGCTTCACGTCGACTCTATCACTAAGAAAAAAGATAGGATTTTGGACATTATTTACCTGAAATCATGCTAGATAGAGACCAATAAAGTATTTCGTATAATTGATTCCACTCTTTGTTATTGACGCTACATCATTTCAAATCTCAAGTAACTTCCCTTTTATACCCACTATCCACTTCAAATCTGCCTTAGAAAAAAAATGAGCTCCAATTCCATGATTCATGTTTTTCTAGTCTCATTTCCGGGACAAGGAATGGTAAATCCTCTACTAGACTAGGCAAGCATCTAGCTTCCAAGGGTTTACTTGTCACATTTTCCGCTCCCGAATTCATCGGCATAAGCTTGCGAAAAGCCAACGATATCTCTGACGAGCCTACCCATGTCGGCGATGGTATGATCAGGTTTGAATTCTTCAATGATGGTTGGGATGTTAACGATCCTAAGGGCTTCCCTGAATACATGGACCAACTCGAGCTCGTTGGCAAGCTAGAGCTTCCAAGGATGATCAAGAAACACGCGGACGAAGGTGCTTAACTACAACTCGATGAATAGAGTCTCTTTCTCTTTGTAATTTCTAGTGGAGAAGTTGAAAAATGCTGTCACTTTTTTTTCCTGGTTCTTAACAGATGGAAGGCGCGTTTCTTGCATAATTTACATTCCCTTTGTTCCATGGGTGTCTGATGTTGCTGAGAGCTTAGGCATCCCAAGTGCTGTTCTATGGATCCAATCTTGTGCTAGTTTTTCAGCTTATTACCATTACTATCACAATTTAGTGCCTTTTCCTACAGAATCCGAGCCTGAGATTGGTGTTCAATTACCCTGTATTCCCTTGTTGAAATACAACGAAGTGCCTTCTTTCTTGCTTCCCAGCACTCCTGACCCATTTCTTAGGAGGACCATTTTAGGAATATTCAAGAACCTGCCGAAAGCGTTCTGCATTTTGATGGACACATTCCAAGAACTTGAAGGTGAAACAATTGGATACATGTCCAATATTTGTCCCATTAAAGCTGTTGGTCCATTGTTCAAACATCCTAAAACTTCGATTTCTAGTGTTCGAGCTGACTTCTTGAGAAGAGACAATTGCATTGAGTGGCTTGATGCAAAGCCTTCATCCTCAGTTGTTTATGTATCCTTTGGGAGTATAGTTCACTTGAAGCAAGAACAAGCTGATGAAATCGCGTATGGCCTTTTGAACACTGGATTATCCTTTTTGTGGGTGATTAAACCGCCTCTCGAAGAATTAGGCCTCGAGCCACTTGTTTTGCCAGAAGGGTTCTTGGAAAAAGCAGGTGACAGCTGGAAAATAGTGCAGTGGAGTCCTCAAGAGGAAGTCTTGGCTCACCCATCCGTTGTGTGTTTTGTGACGCATTGTGGATGGAACTCAACCGTGGAAGCGCTTGCTAGTGGTGTTCCGGTGGTGACCTTCCCACAATGGGGCGATCAAGTCACCGATGCCAAGTACTTGGTGGATGTTTTCGAGGTTGGAATTAGAATGAGCAGGGGAGAAAGTGAGCAAAGAGTTATTCCTCGAGATGACATTGAGATGTGTCTACAAAACGCGACAAGTGGCACCAAGGCAGCCGAGCTTAAAGAGAATGCATTGAAGTGGAAGAAAGCGGCAGCAGAAGCGGTGGCAGAAGGTGGCACATCCGATCGTAATATTCAAGAGTTTGTGGAAATGGTTGTCAGCATTGGAGGTGAATCATTAAAGGTAATCTAGGTGAAAATTGTCCAGCTCTTGTGGTGGACTGACTGCAAGTGAAAGAACACTATAATTGTGCTTTAATAATAAATAATGTCAAAAGCATTTTATTATCGAGTTAATTCTCGTGCTAGAATAATTTGATGGGCCATTTTACAATCAACCCCAACAACTACTCAAGCCATTTCAAGATGACAACAGTAGATTACGTCTGGAGTCGTGTTAAAAATAACTGTCCAGTAGAATCAATGTTCAAATTCATAACAAAATTCAGCCTTAAAATACAGATCTTTTAAATGAATTCTAGAACAAGAACATGAAAGCAAATATTATTTTCCTTAAGAAGCAATCTTAGAAAAACAGATTCTGTGTCACACTCCACAGAAGAAGACCCTCAAAATACCAGTCCCAAGAGATGGAACTGTTGAACATCATAGATGATTCTACATCTATCTCACGAGAGTGAAGCCTAAAGAATAAAAGAATTCTGACCTCTAATATAACATTCGATGGCAAAGAACTCGACTATATTAAACAAGAAACAGAACAAGTTCTGCTCGTCGAGTCCAACCGAGTTTTACTTGCCGCATATGCACCAAAAAGGGCGATTGAACCTCAAGATTTACTGAAACTGGTGGCAATGGGGATGATGACAACAAGAATAAGCACAAGAAGAAGAACTATTCCAATACACATACACCTTCTGCTGCTCCTCTGGTAGTCTTTAGCAGTCTTAAGATTTTTAGTCCCATCACTAACATATTGTGCTGCAGTCATCACATGGTGCTCGATATCGTCCATTTGCTCTCCTTGTGCCTCGACCATCACCGCCATGTCGAGAAATATCTGGTGCAGCTCCAGCAGGCTCTTCTCTATCTCCTTCGCCGTGTCGTGCCGATCCTGGATTTCCACCACTGTCTCCAGCACCTTCCCCCTTCCATGCTCCTGAAATCAATCCTTAATCAATTTCTTAAAATCCCAGAAAAAACATTCCATTCTTTGTGTACCTGTATGGCTCTAGACAGGAATTCCTTAAAATCCCAGAAAGAACATTCCATTAAAAATCAAGAAAAGTGTTTAAGGTTTATGTACCTGTATGGCTCTAGACAGAAGTTCCTCACCCCCATTGCCATCTCCATTGGATATAATCTTCTCTATAACCTCCTCACCCGGGTATTCTCCTGTGACTGTAAAATACCTTCTCCCCACAGTTTCTTTATACTCATTCATCATCCTCTGCCTCAGCCCCTGAAAGTCCATCATAAGCTCCTTCAGCTTTTTCCGAAGCCCGTTCGTGACTGCCAACCGGGTCCGGTCTACTGGAGTACCCAATTTGCAGCCCGAAAGTCGCCTATTCATGGCATTAGCCCTGTCCATGTCCTCCAGCTGAGCCCTTATAGCTCTGGCCTTCTTTAACACAGATAGAATATCTGAATTTATGCGGTTTCGCAGCAATTTCAGGGCTTCAGGTTTGTGAAGGGCTTTGCTCTCCTCATTGGCTTCTTGAAAACGGCTCAAGATTTCCCTGATTGAGTTCATCTCTTTCTTCACCTTCTCAGCTTCTTCAAGGAATGCAGTGAGGTTATTATCCAAACGGGTTGTTCCCATTTCGATATCAGGACCGGCCTCCAGATCCTTCATGGCTTCTTTCTTTAGATCAACGTAGCTTGTGAAAGATTTGGTCATCAGATCATTCATATTTGATGTGAGTGAGAGAGAGAGAGAGAGATTCAAAATTGGATGAGAAATTGATTTCCAGAGATTGATTTTGAGATAAAGGAGTGTAGCAAGTAATGAAGACGGAAAAATGGGGACATATATTTGCAGAGAGAGGGGATTAACGGGCACCAGGAGATCAGTTCCGAAAGTGGCCGTTGCAGTTTTCATCCAACGGCTAGTTTTTGAATAAATTAAAGTTGCCGGTATAAGTTTGGGCCTGCGAAATATGTGGGCTTTGGGATAGATTCTGTTGGGTCTTACGGGCTTATACATTTCGTTTTGAGCAAATTAAAAAAGAGAAAATCACCGCAATGAAAAAGTAAAATTTTGAGAAAAACGAGTTCTAACAAGCAAGTGATGATGAAATTAGAGCACTCGTATATAGAAAGTGAATAAAATTTGACACAGATATCAAAAGTAATTTGATATTTAAAAAGATAGAATAATGCTAGTTGTATTTTGCATTTGAATTTTATGTCAAGTTTTGTATTCCTAATTTCCTATTGCGTGACCCATGCTCATATATAAGATCTTATACATTCATATGAAAAAGTCACACTTCTTACACTGGCTTAACTTAGTTATGCTTTTTGTTCTCTGTTGACCATTTACAAACTCAATACTCGTATTATTATAAAAAATGTTATCTGTAAGGAGTAGAGTAATTATATTCCCACCATAAAAATTAATCATTACACTTCATTATTATTCCACCACAAATTAAAAATAATTTTTATAAGCACACCACAAGAATTTTATAACCTCCTTAGTTTTAAAAAAGGTAATAAAATCCTTTAAAAAGTAATGAAACATAAGAACATTTTCAAGAACTTCACTAAAGTTTTGTTAAAAAACTTCCCACCACATGTGGCGTGCATGGATGCACGCCACGTGTTTTTTAAACTTAAACTATATATATTTTAAATTTACATGGCATGTATCTATGTTTGCCACATAAGAAGGAAGTTTTTTAACAAAATTTTCGAGAAGTACTTGAAAGGGACTAATGAAACATAATTGGGTATTTTTATATTAATTAATCATTACCATCTTCATTTTTACTTCTAACACCACTAATCCAATACCATCACATTGAAAAAAAGAAATTCACTCAATCATTTTCATGATTTGATTCATTTTATTCAACTTTTACGTCAAATATATATTTTTTCTAACTATGAATTGCAAGCAAATCAACTTATTTGATGTCTGCTATCTATTCCAACATGATACAAAAGATCGAGACGAGGAAGTAAAGCTACAAATCATAAATTTCTCAAAATATTTTATTTCTATTCCCTCAAAATTTTTTTATTTCTATGTTTTGTTGGAATTTTGGGTTAAATATTTTTTTTATTTTAATAATTCCCAAAGCGCATACGTATTTCCTTTCACTACTGAAAAAGGATAATTAGTTTGCATAAAATAAAAAAAACTAAGCTATTGAATCTTTACTGAATTAAATGATGATAAAGAGGGAAATATATATAGTCAAATTAAGAATGCAGATAAATTAACACAATAATAATAATCGTACTAAAAATATTTTGGGTTAGGTTATGTTATGGGCCATTTGGGTTATTGATGTAATTATACTTGTGGTTATTTAAGTAAATAGAATTATTATTTTAAAGGGTAATTATATTAACACTACGAATTTTGTTTATAACACCACATTTTTAATATTACTAAAATGGTTATATCTTAAAATGACAAAAATAACCTTCATTGTAATAGTCAAATTTTCTTTCTCCTTGCTTTCATTTTAACGCACACCACGGTTTTCCTAACCCTAACTTAATTAAATAGTTCTTTTTCATGGAACTTGGGCATCAAATTTTGAAAATTAAAGGGAGAAACATATACAGATATATTAACACAATAAAAAATTAAACTCGAGGTTGATTATAATGGAGAAATTACAATTAAAATTGGTATCTTGCTCATTTTAATTTATTATTATAGGAACTCCATCTATGAAACTTCAAATAGAAATTAGATATTACTATTGAATCTATCTCTTGATTAGATTTGGAAATCAATTTCATTAGCAGCCTTTGTACAAAGATTCATACCCGAAAGATGCCTAGAAATCTTCAATGAAACAATTATGAGAAATCATTGTTTTAAGGTTTGCAATGGGAGATTGGCCGATGAGGTAAGGATTAATGGTGCTGTAAACATAAGTATGCCTTCGAATTGACTACCACAAATATAGTTAAAATTTGGAATTTGATGACAGACGCGTGTGGGTGGGGTTAGGAATAGGTTTTGAGAGTTCCACTTTGAAATCGTGATTGTGGTGTACGATTCATTTTTTCCCTCCTGATTTTTTTTGCCTAACTGGGTAAGGTTAAGATTGTCAAACAAATGTGGTGTATTATTAAATTGTGTTTTATTTAGTGGTGTATTTATAAATGTGGTGTAGTAAATAAAATTCGTAGTGTTAATATAATTACCCTATTTTAAATTATGGTGTATAAATTAATTTGCGTAATGGGGAATATAATTACCCTAAGGAGTATTCAAAAAATCTTTTTGAATATCTTTTACAAAATGGTATGAGTTCACTATATTACCTCGCATATTGTGTCATTGAAGGAAAAAATAATCAAAAGGCAAAATAGTGAATTCACTGATTTTGATCAAGTACTAAACGTCTGCCGCTATTATAACATTAGACAGATATAATATGGTTTTGTAAAGACTTTCCTACAAGATATTTGATCTGCAAATCTCAGCTCGTCCGAGTTGAGCCAGGCTCGGGTTGACCAAAAAAAGTTGAGCTTCACTCGAACCTTTTCATCTATTCGTTAACTTTATCTCTCACATTCTTAAGAAAATACTAGAAGACATATAACATAATTCCTTTACAAGTATTGTTGGGTTGTAAATATAAGTCGGCCCTCTCTAGCCCAATGAGCTTGACTGGCCGGCTCAAGGGTTGCCTCAATTTTGAGGTCAGCCCAAGCTTAGGTCCGTCTTATACGGGTTGCAAGTCGTCTCCACTCGAGTTTTAAGGGTAGAGCCACGAGCCATCATAGCCAGCTATCTCGTATTACATTCACAATTCAACCTTAATTTTCTCACCAATATAAGATCGACCAAGTCAGCAAATTTTAGACCAAATATTTATTTTTAAAATTTAATGTCAAAGTTGATAAAAAGCTTTCACTTTAATGCTACTTTCAAGTTCAACCCTATTCCGTCATTTTACCAAAGCAAACCATATTATTTTATTTTACTTTTCGTCTTTTTTTGCTTCTCATTCCGTCTTGATTATTTACAAAATCAATATTCAATAGTTGACGTTATATGCCAATTATTATATTTTGATTTATGTGAGAGCATTTCAACAGGAGCTAGTACAGGAATTGCGGTAGATGTAACAAATTGCTAATCTTTTTGGAATTAAATTTTCACAACTAATAAAATCGCCGGAGAAGTTCTTATTACAAATGATATTTGGTTTGCATTTATATATACGTTAATTCCTAGGACTCAATACTATAATAATCCGCTTTTAATATTTCAATTCTTTAATATCGTCACAGCCGTTTGATATTTCATATTGTACAAGTACTTATTTCTTATTTAATTTGATATTGAACAATCGTATCGGTTTTTCGAGTCTGCTTCTTAGGTGGTTGTTAGGGTCTTTCATGGTTCCCACACAATCCAACAATTCAACCTTAATTTCCTCACCAACATAGATCGACCAAGTCAACAAATTTTAGACCAAAAATATTTTTTTTTTTTTAATTTTAATGTCAAAGTTGATAAAAAGCTCACACTTTAATTTAATGCTACTTTCTACCCTATTCCGTGTACTTGATTCACAAGGAAGACTCCATGTATATCTTAACACTTTAGTCAAGTCAAAATTAATACTGCTCACTATTAGGCCAAGTCAATAGCACATTTACTTATTTTTAATTAGTTAAATAGTTCCTAATTTTTTTAAAATATAACTTTGAACCGCGCCTATAAATATTCACCTACCTTTCTACTTTCCATTCTCATCAAAACATTTTCTTGTGTTCCATTCCAAATATCGAGGTTTCTCTAGCAATTTGACAACGTGAATCTTAAAAAAAAGATTCAGATATTTCAAGTCCACATAAGCTAAAGTCTTAAGAAAGATCAATCGATATGGGTTTCTCAAAGACCGTGCGGTTTCTTGTATTCTCCATTTTGTTTGTGTCGATAGTTTTTCTTCAAGAAGGAAGTGCAACAAGGCCTTTGGGCACGAAGCAATGGCTAAGAAGATCAGAAGCCCAGTTGCTGGCCTCTCTTAAGACCGGGCGGCCTGTTCCGCCTTCGGGTAGTTCAGGGTGCACGTACATTCCCGGCAGTGGCGGCAACCCGTGCCCCATAAATGAGAAGCACTTTGCCGGTGGTGCCGCTGCCCGTGTACTACCTCGTTCTCCTGCTGCTGAGATAGATATTGTCTCAGTTTCTGTGAAAAATGGCGCAACCAACAAGAAGGATTCAAGTTCAACCTCTTGAGCCTTTTCCTACATGGAAACATATATAGGAAAGAACACAAGTTTTTTCTTTTTTCTTTTCTTTTTTTCCCCTATAAAAAAGAAACATACAGGAAAGAATACAAGATTTATGTAGTAATTGTAAAACTTTTTTGTTACTATTTGTTTATTTATTCTTTTTCATGTGTCTCTTATACCTGGAGCAATCAATGAAAGTTTTGATTGTTTACCTTGTAATTGCATTTTCCATGGTGAAACCATGGCACTCGTTTTTCATACTTCACATTATATACATGGTTATTATTTTTGGTTATGTCTTGAGTTAAAAATTCAACTTCGTTAAGCAGAATAACTTGACACTTAGCGTGATCAATGTCAGTTTTCATATTTAGACCCGTATTATAAATGCGAAAATATTGATTCAAATCATAAATTTAATCATATTTTAATCTAACCAGATAATTTGTTAGTTGAAACTTAGTCAAAAAAAGGAACAAAGTTGGCATTTTATTCTCACATGACGGTAGCAGATATTATGAAGTTTGACATGTACAAGTTATCTTGACATTTTATCCATATTAAAAGATATCTTTAATCGATACAATATATATATATATAATAATCTTCATTCAATGAGATTTCTTGGACAAATATTAATTAATGCAAAGTTTCATAGTAGGTAATAAATAGGTAACAACTAATTATTGACTAACTAATTATTGACTCTAGGGAGAAGCTTTTTCTTGAGTAGAAAGGCAACTCGTTCTACACGTCTTTCATTCATTCTTTCTTCTTATTCTCGTTAATTTGTCTTTAAGAGGGTTTTATGATAAACCCAAATTTGCAAGAAAAAAAAGTCTAAAGTAGTACGAACATGATTCATAATTTTTATTTTGTAACATAAGCCATAACATACGACTTTATAGAGCACGAAAATTGTCAGTTTTCTCATGTATTTAAAATTGATATACACTTGTGGTTCGAATGGTAGTACATTGAATAGATATTTACATTTCAGGCTAAAGATCTTGAGCTCGAACCACACCCCTCCCCTCCCCTACTTTGTAATTTAAAAAAAATTGATATAAAAATTAAAATTGAGCAACATAATAAGTTTTGACTTTTGATGTGTCTTTTTTTGACAATATTTAACACCAGGATTTTGTTCAGAGTTGTGCTATTTGAATAAAAATCCAAACAAAAATTCTAACAAAACTGGCACATGACACAATCTTTTTTTTCAACACATCATATCACTTTTACATCAACACTAATCATACATGACATATGTCTATTTTGTCTAACTTTTTGTCCCTTATTTTTTCCAACAAGAATTATTCTTTTGTTCACTTTGAAGTGGCTCCGCACGGACTTGTAAATCTCAATGAGAATTGCATTCTTAGGGTTCGAACCCTAACCTACAAGTCCATTTTGGAGATTTTTTATTTTATTTTATTTTATTATTATTATTATTATTATTTTTTGGGTAGTTAATGTTAGTACAACCTGGGTAAGACTTAGGTTGAGAGTTCGAATGCTACGGAGGGCAATTCTCATCGAAAATTTACAAGTTCATGCAGGGCTTATGACAAAATCATAGTGGTGGACGTCATAAAAAGACATGTCAACATTATATATTATGTTATATGTCGTAATATCAATCGTGTAATTGAATAGTTATTTTTTCCCCGAACGTGACAATTGTCCTTTTTTCCTCAAGTAAATAAATAGACATAAACAATAAAATAAAATCAAGCAACATGATATGTTACGGCATAATAATTGGATAATAATGAAGTTTTTTTTTTTTAATACAAGGGGAGGGGAGGGGATCGCCTAATCAAAACGTGAGAGCTTAACCATTATAACACTTATTCCAACCACATAATTGGATAATGAAGTTGAATGGTTGAGTTTTTTGTTTTTCTATTTTTCAAGTCAAAATGGTAAAGTAGATATTCCAAGTCAAATTCCCATTTGTTCGCCCAACTTAGAACAATATTTTTAGTTTCCAAATGATCTGCTTTTTCTTTCCTGTTTCCTCCTTTTTTTTTTCCTTCTTTAACATTTATTTATGATGATTCTAGTTGGAGAAATTACACGTATTATTGAATTATTATCGTGTTTAAAAATTTTTAAGGCATTTGAGACTATAAATTATGAGCGACGAACTTAAATTTGTATTCTTATATATAATTCAGCATGTTTATAAATTAGTAAGGTGTTCTGAATTCAAATTTTGTTTCAATTTACTTATAAAAATTTGCACGTATTTGATTTTGTAGAGAAGGTGCATCTATTTGGATCGTGACGAAACATGTTGAAGAAACTATATTTTAATAGTTTTTCTTTGTAAATCAGCATACATAACTCATTTTTCACATAACTTGTAGGATATGGCAGAAGAAAAAATCAACTCTTGGAAAATTAATCAATTGTATATACCGAAAATATTGAATATCCTACTTTGAATTGAATTAGCTGTTGATTTGTTTACGCATTTTCGTTCTTTTCTTGGTTTGAATTGAAATTATATTTTGTGTTGACTTGCTTGCGCAATTTGAATTAGATGAGATCACATGATATATTGGAGTAATCTCAATACCGAGTGAGAAATTGATGGAAAGAAAATTGTAGTTGGCATTAAGAATCGAACACGAATACTTTGAACATGAATTTTAGGTTTCATCTTATATAGGATCAACTTTACTAAAAAAAACAGAATTTGTATATGAAAAATACGACTTGAATATCACGCTCATGTGTTAAAATGGGCTTCACAATGAAGTGGACTCCACCATATGCATCCCCATGTGAGGATTCACAATCATTTGTGCTTGTCCATTTAGGTTAGATTTGATACACCAAATGGTCCAAATCAGACCCTTTTTATTTTTATTTTTTTGTATACAAGTTTGAGTCATTGGGGGTGGGGGGATGGTGACTCGAAACCCTGGATCATATATACATACTGCTAAAAAGTGTCTTTACCATTAGGATAAGTCCCTTT
>CAVNYN010228748.1:0-19569 GCA_963692815.1 Nyctanthes arbor-tristis | reverse complement strand
CAGAGATTCAGATTGGCCAAGACCACACAGCAAGGCCACAGATTATCAGAATGACCAAGATCACATAGCATGGTCATGTTTCACAGAGTAATTCAGAACGGGTAGAGCATTAACTAGCGATATCGATGCAATAAACCAATCTTGCTTTACATAACAATGCATTAAAAATTCATGCATCTCTTATGAAAATATGATGAACAAAATAAAGAGAATTAAGGTATCGGTTACTCACTTATGAAAACTTCATGAATAAAGAAAGAAAATCAAAATATCGGTTACTCACCTCAAATATTACTTGAACAACCCACGTGAAAAGATTTCTTTAAAGCCTTGGTATTCCTTAATTAAAACTATTCTTGAGTTGGGATCTATTTATATAAGGTTAAGGGCCTTTTTCAAGTGAGAAGTATGTGTTTTAGTAGGTTTCTATAGGTGTTTCTCCACTATCCACAATTTTGGACGAATTTTGGGAGTTTGGGCAAAAATAGGATGACTTGGGGGCTTTGGGAAGATTGAGGACCCAAAAGCCCTTTATATAATAGTTAGAATTGAGTTAGTTTTAATAAAATTTGAGTTCCGCCAATCAAATCTCGACACGTGGCGCAACACATACCGCACACTTGGCGAGAATTTATCTGAGAAATCCTTGTGCTTTGTCTCCTTCTGCAATTAAGCCACTAAACTTTGATTTAAGTCAATTAAGTCACTATACTTTAGTTTATGTCAATTTGGAACTAAATTCTTTCTTTAGCATCAATTTGGTAACCAACTTTTAGTTTTCACAAAATCCTCTAATAATATTCAAGTACCTCAATTTGTAGAAATTTCCGGGATGTTGCACATACAGTAGACACCGCCTAAATTGGTATGTCCTTTTCAAAAGAGTATGTCCACTTCCTTTAGTATCCCAATTTGTTTTTCATGCAAATGACTACTATTAGCTAGGGTGTGGTTGATTGCAAAAATTTTCTATCTAAATTCCAACTTTTGCGCTTTTAATTCACAAGTAGAAATAAAATTTAAATTCTATGATAAAATTTTACTATCTTGGTAAGCATAGTTTTTTCTATTTTCTCTAAAAAACAATTCCCACCTCCCTTTGAAAATATCGACATCTTATTTTTAGTCATCTCTTTATTTATACATTATAGACAAATTATATTGAGATGTTTTTCTCAATAATTCACCTCTTGGTTATTTTTTTCTTATCATATTCTGAATGATTATTTGTTTTCTTTTCTTTACAATGTCTTTTTTTAGACACTGCTTTATTTATATGATAATAACAAATTAGATTGTGATACTCTTTCTAAATAATTCACCTTTCATGGAATAAAAAGTTTTTTTTATGGCCACTCAAATTATTCCAATTGAATTAGCTTAGATTAATTAAATGAATAATAAATAATAAAAAATCTAAAACGCAATGTAAAAGAGTAAAACATGGTCCGAAAGATTGTAGACTACATCGAGTTGGCCGAATGGGGAACATGTTAATCATACTGAATTGTATTGATTCATTTAACATTATTGGTGAATTTGTGAAAATAAAACCCATTTCCAACCAAAAGCAAATTCCTATTGCAACATTTAATACTAATTTTTAGAACATAAAAACTTTCCTGCAACCTAAATATGCATTGCGTACTTTAGGTATGAAGTAACTATATTTTTCTTCATCTATTATTTTCACGAGATGTTAATAAACTTCATCTATTATGCTACCTTATACCGAAATATTTTTATTGTCGTAACAAGTATTTATTGGCTCTTATTTTCTATTTTAATTGCTTTAACGAATCATTCTGCAAGATTATATTTTCTCTATCATAACTTTAGACAATATCCTTATTTCATTTTTATATGTCAATTAATCATACCATTTATGATTTTTTTGCAAACATCATTTATATCTCACCGATGAGATCAATGGATTATATATATTAATACATTAGGAATTGAATACATAAAAATAAGAAAATTACATAATCGTCAAGAATTTTGTGTCAATACAATTTTCTTATTTTTCTATGTGATTTTGCTTTCATTAACGTTGAAACCTACTCCTTTCAGCTAAACAATCAGCTTGGGTGGCAAAAACCATTTTTGTAAGTTCGTCTGTGCGTGCTACACAATCTAAACAGACATGCATAGATGTTTGATGGTTTTGTGTCATTTGAGTCTTTGGCTCTTGCTACATAATACTAATATGCATGAATAGAATAATTGGAATGACATTGTGTAGATTATATGATTATTCAAGATGAAATATTTGACATCTCTTTTTTAACTTTATATTATAATATTTTATCCGTTCTTCTACCCGTGCATCGTACGGGTGCTATACTAGTAACTAGTAATAATAATGATAATGATAATAATGATGGACTTTCCAAGTGAGATGGAGGGGCATAAAAGCTCATAAAAAACTCTCTCATGACTTCATCTTTTTATATATATAGGGTAATTGGTGTAAAAGGTCTTTACCTTTAGATATCATTGTGTAAGTAGTATCTATTTTTTTTTTTTTTTGACAATTTCAATCTCACCTTCACATTTCTTTTGTATAATACATCTTTGATTCCATTTGTATTTAATTTCTGCTATAATCATATAAGGGTATTTTTATCCATTCATAGTAAATTTTTCTTTTAAAAATTGTAAACAAGGTTCTAAATTAATTAGAAAAGTAGTTATTTTAATGAATGCAATTTATTTTAGTTAGTTTTCGGGCACAAAAAGCTAACGCATGAATTGGTAACTGGCTGAGGTGCAGCGGCGGCGGATATGCAAAAACTTCAAGTGGGACCCCTCGTACTTACCGTTTGGCTGGCTTGTTTTTGGAGTTTTGTGTTCCTCAACGTCGAGTAGAATCAAAAATCATTTGAATAGAACCACTATTTTATTTGAAATTAGTATTCTTCTGACAAAGTGGATGCGATTAGTTCATATATATCCTGATGAGTAGTGAGTCGTGATCCGTGAGTTGAGAAGGAATGGCATCTTGGAATTCAAGTTATCTGCAACTACTCTACTACGTCTTGGGATGGATTGCTTTTTGCGCTTGGGCAACTTGTTTCTATCCGCAAGTCATCTTAAATTGCCGAAGGAAAAGGTTTTAACTAGGTTTCCTTGTTCTTGGTTTGATCTCGTCTTTAACTTCTTGATTCTCATGTATTACAGCACATTTCAGGTTATTATGACAACCGTCAAGTACATTCCCAAGGCTAGTATGAAAATTAATTTTTCCTAATATTCTCACTTAAAAACAATTCTGGTTGATGATTTTTGAAATTTTGTATGTCCTTCAAATTTCCTATTTGGTGAATGTCAGATTGTTTATATTTTATATGTGGTTAGGCTGATTTTCGCTCTATCAAGCAAGCACCACGGGCTTACATATATATATATATATATATATATATTCTTCTTTTAAACTATAGGCCTTCTTTAACTTTCAACGCAAAAGCACAAGTGGATTTAGCATTGGCTTTATTTTGCTTGATTTCATTGGAAGCAGCTCAAGTTTGTGTCAGATGGCTGTGGAATCCGTAGATCAAAGTGAGTTGTTTTTGTAATCAAATAGATAGTTATATTTGCCAAAATCAAATATAGATATTCATTTGAAGAGAAAGATAACCGAAGCTAGATCTCATGCACAATCATCTCACTCTTGTCAGATTCTTGGGGTGAACTTGTACGGCAATATAGGCAAGATTATGTCATCTCTGACCCCAGTTGAGCAAGAAAATGTGAATCTTCAATATTTTGAATTGATTTTGATGACATGAATTCGGCAGGTGTCTCTGTTCTTCGACATTCTTTTTATGTTACAGCATTTTGTGCTTTATCGTTCCAAGAGGATGGCCGTTTCTTCCAATGCTGCTAATGCACAAGACACGGCACCACCGCTCCTTGAGACCTCGGATGATTATACACATCCACACAATATATAGTCAATGACAGGCCACTCAATATTTTTCTTTCTAACGCTCAACATTTGAGAAAAATGCATATGTGGCATATTAAATGCTTCCCATTCTAGGGCAATTTCATTTACTATGTAAGCTAACAATCCACTACAATTCTCTATATCTCTGTTTTTCCTAAGAATTTAATAAGTTGTCCCATTTGAACCTTCAATATTATTGTATTGGAGATATTAATGTAAATATCTTTTGTCACATATACAACGTTAATGTTGTTGCATTGACAATGCACTGAGTAGAATACAATAAGATCTTAAAAAGGATATCGTGTGAAGAGCAATTTGATATGGTTCTAAAGAACTTGTAATTTTGGTCAATTGAGGTAGAGGAAATTAGATAATTTACCCATTTTTAGATCTGACTTTGAATTATACCTCTAATTAGAAATTAATTGGAAATCTACCCTTTTAGTTTGTAGAACTATCTTTTTTTCTTATTATTATTAATTGTTAACTAATTAATTTATAACAAAAAATATTTATATCATTTTCAATTTTCAATATTTATTTAATAAACCATAATACATATACATATATATATATCACATCTATCAGTCTTTGAAACCCTAAAACTTAGGTAACAATCTTTGTCGAAATATCTTAGGTAACACTACCTCGGTCACAAAAGGATTGTCTAGTTCCTTTTTGAAAAGTAGTTAAAATATTAGCTTTTTTATATGCACATATTTAATGTGCATAGTTATAAAAATAAAATTATTAAAGTGGAATAATTAATAAATGAAAGGGTATAATAGAGAAATGATGTTAAAATTTAATTTTTCAACACCATTAAATGAATTTTTCTTAATATATATATATATAAAAGAAAAAAAGAATATGACTATTTTTTCTAGGATAGAAGTACTATATATTTTAAATGGAAACAAGCCTCACATATACATATGGAGAAAGAGAAAAAAAGCAGAAATCAGGGAGTAGATTTGGTAATTGTCATCTTGCGATTTCAAATAAAACTGAAATTGGGATATTCATCCTATAATTTTAGCTAATTCGAATTATAATTGAATGAGAGATATAAAATATCACCTTCAATTTAGCTAATTTGTTACATTTATTTTTCTTTTCTTTATTTATTTCTGAAAAAATTTCAAAAACCTACTGAAAGTTTTGTTAGAAAACCTCCTGCCTCATGTGGCGTATATAGATGCACGTCATGTGTATTTCATACACACATATATTCTACGCACGCCACATAGAGTAAGAGGTTTTGTTAAAAAAATAATTACGTGTTTTGTTAATGAACTGTTTACGTGGTGTTAACCACAATAAATGTTGCGTGTCTAATAAAATTTGAATCATTTACCCCTTTTAACGAGAACGTATGTGGCTCTAAAACGGACCTAAAAGTTGTTGAGAGATTGATATTGGAGTGGTATTATGATAAATATCTTCCATTCATAAAGTTGTCATCAGGCTGTGAGCAGTTAAGTTGTTACCAATTTCCAACAGTTGAGTGATTGTGAATGGGGACGAGAGGGCGGGCACGTACAAAATTGGGTCTCGTTCATTTCCTCATTCACCAGACTCTGAGCATAATCGGTTATTATAAATTCCAGGAATATTACTAAAGAAGCAGCGGTTGACCCTTCTTCACCATAACCCCAATTTTAATACAGATTCGAAGGAAGTTTGGTAATTGATTCACATATACATACATGGGGTCCTGGAACTCGATTCATCTCGAGGTGTTATACAATGTTTTGGGATGGATTGCATTCGCCTCCTGGTCCATCAGTTTCTACCCGCAAGTCATTTTGAATTTCCGAAGGAAAAGGTTCTTTTCAGTTCCTCTTTTTCACCTTTTATTTATTTATTTATTTTATATATATATATATTCTTTCCAAGCGTTGGTGATTTGATCGGTGTTGTTTTGCAGTGTGGTGGGATTGAACTTTGATTTCCTGCTACTGAATTTGACCAAGCACTCCTCCTATCTCATCTACAACGCTTCCCTCTTCTTTAGCTCCACCGTCCAGAACCAGTACCGCCATAAATATGGCCTAAAAGAGGTTCTCTGAATTTCGAATTGCATATACCAATCTTAATTAATACTGAATTCAAACTCAGAGTTTTCCTTTTCTTTTAATTTTATGTTAAATAAAGCGGTGGTTGATTTACTGACAGATGATACCTGTGGCTGCCAATGATGTAGCTTTCTCCATTCATGCTGTTCTCTTGACGGTTTTCACTTTGTTCCAAGTCATAATTTATGATGTGAGTAATTACCGATTTCTCATCGTTATGTTCAAATATTCCATACTTTGATGGAAAAAGATCACATCTTTCAGAGAGATACTTATTGAAATCTTTAATCTCAGACATACATGCTAGTTCTTGCTTATTGCCTTGTGTATATAGTACACTCGTTAAATTCTATATTTCAACCTTTCCCACATAATAATAAATCCTTTTAACTTTTCTGCTTTGCATATTCAAAAACTTAGTGAATCACTTTTTTTTTTTTTTCTTCTTTTGCAGCGTGGAAATCAGAAAGTTTCAAAGACGTGTATTGTCATTGTTTCTGTGGCCTGGTTATCAGCTGCTATTTGTGTGTTCATAGCTCTGACCAAGCACTCTTGGTTATGGCTGATTTCCTGCTTCAAGTATGATACCCTTCTCTTCGACTACTATAGCAAATGTATAGTGAAATGGTGCATTATTTGTATCACATAATGAATCAAATATGACATTCATCCTTGGTTCCCAATATTTGATTGCAGCACAGTTCAAGTTGTTATGACAATCGTCAAATACATTCCCCAGGTATACCTAGACTTCTGTAAAGGATGTGTATTGTATAATTCTATTTTTCTTCTAATAATTTCCATGAATTCTGTTTCTAAATATATATAGGCTATTTTGAATTTTCGAAGAAAAAGCACAGTTGGATTTAGCATTGGCAATATTTTGCTTGATTTCCTTGGAGGAGTAACAAATTACTTGCAAATGGCAGTGCAATCCATAGATCAAAGTGAGTCGGTGACTAATAATTGGACATACTTCATGGAATATGCTTTCAGAGGTCTAATGATCTTACATCTTTTTGTGCAGATTCCTGGGTGAATTTCTATGGGAACATGGGCAAAACAATGATATCTTTGGTATGAGATATTTTTCCCCCATTATCTTCTCTACCTGTGAATTTCATTATTTATGATTACTAAGATAATATAAGTTGTATGGGGACAGTAACCCTTTTAACTAAGATAAGAATTTGTAATCACTTCAAGGGACATCTTTTTACCAACCCTTCTCTTCACCATAACATGAAAGATCAATTGGATAGCTTATGCACAGTATAAAAGAACTCACCTATTCCCCTGGACTGACTTACCATCCTTGTTTCAGAAATGTCTTCTTTTTCTATATTGCAAGTTGAGATTCACCAATCATACTATATTTCCTGTTTTGTTTGTATTTTGATGTATCTATGTGGTGTTTACTTTTGGAAGAAGTTTGCAATTAACAACCCGTGTGAATTATGTTTGATCGTCTCCATGAATGTTGCAGGTATCTATCTTCTTTGACATCCTCTTTATGGTCCAGCATTACATTCTATATCCTTTGAAGAAGACAGCTACTGCTAATCCGAATGTGGTAAGCAAGGAGCCACTAGTTAAACACTCTGATGAACCACATTTAGATAATGTCTAGTGAATCCCAGTGTTGTAGGATCTTGCACACTAAAACTTCCATGTAAAATATATAGCAGCATACTCGTGGTATAAAATGTAGTATGTATGTTACTGCAACTCTGTAGGGGAGTACTGCAGCTTTGTTGAGGTTGGTCCTATGCAGTGACAGGACACAGAAAATAGCAACTTAGCATATTTCTTTTCTCTGCCATATCTACTGTATGTACAAAATTTGAAGATTGCAACGCAGTTCTCTATTTATGTGGCTAGGAATGATTCCTATGGTTGAAATGCATTACTGTATCCTTCTATCATGAAGCTTAATATATAGGGAAGTTGACAATCGAAAGGTGATGCTTAACACATCGCAACCCAGTTAGTTATCTATGGAGCCTCTGATCAATTTGTGTGATGTTGGACGATCTGCAAAATGCATGCCTGAATAATGGAGAATGGAGATGAACTCACTAATATGCTTCGTCTAATCATGCCTTGAATTCCGTTGTAGGTAACCAACGAGCAACCAAAGGACATTGAGGCAAGATGATGACAGGTTATTCACCATATCATTTGTTCCCGTGGGGGGGGGGGAATTAAAAAATGAAGAAGATGATGAAGAAGAATGTTTTCTGAAAGTCTAGACATGCACGGCAACATGTAATTAGTACCATAATTTATTTAGGTAACATGAATGAATTCAAGAATTTCAGGTTGCTGAATATATTTGGATAAAACCCCCCAACCCGTGGCGTTTGTCCAATTATCACTTCAATGGTAGGTTACTAAAATCAAAATGCATCTAGTTCAGATTAATTGTAAAATTATCTAAAAATTTAAGTCCTTAGTTTTCTTTTTCTTTTTCCCTTAACTTTATCCAATTTATCCCCTTAAAAAAAATCTAATTTAAATTTTCTTCACCGCGAAGCGCTAATTCATCTCACCCATTCACCCACCCACCCCCCACACACACACACACACACTAGTGGTACAATGTACAAATAGCCACTAAATGAGCAATGGGTCGCAGGTTATAGCCCACTACGAGCTCAATGGACTTCAAACATCGACTATTAATTAATAATTTAACAATGGGCCATAGATAAGGCCCATCAATTGCTTCATGGGCCATAAAACACTACCATTCAAATTTTTCTAGGCCAAATCTTAGCCTATTGAGAGTAATGGGCTACAGGACCCATTAATGTTAAAGTGAAACAAGCTACGGCCCAATGGTAGTTTAACGGTCCTAATGCTTTGACACACGAAAGCTATGGGACATGGTTTCAACTCATTGTAAGATTACCAAGGGTTTCGTCTGTTGGCCTAATTAAACATTTGGATAAAGGTTAAGGCTTGGTAAAAAGTTTAACGGGCCAACAGTTAACCGTAGGTGACTGCCCATTGAATATTTAATGGCTGTCAGGCCCAACATTGTTAAATCTTGATCCGTTAAAACCATGTAAGAACAAGGTAGGAAGCTAGCAAATGAACAATGTATTTTACATTGAGAATCCATCAATCCAGTAAATATATTTTAGGTTTAGAACATGAAAAGGACAAAATGCATGCATGTGGTGATGAAAGAAACAAGAGAATCCTAGAAATCTAAGTTAGTAGTAAGCGAAGCTAATAAAGAGTAGAGAGAGTGTTGGAAACGATGAGATGAGAGCAGTAAGTGTTGAAGAAGAAGTTTTGGTGGAGGAATGGTGATCATCTGGTGCCAGGACCCTTATGATCATTCGCTGCCCTTTGGGGCAATGCCCAGTTGCTCCGCTTATGAAGTAGAAGAGTCCAGAGCGGTCGAGGGTGAAGATTGTGTTGCCAGTATTGGAGAAGAAATTAGGCCGTGTTGAGACGTTGCGGTTATTGTAGTCTGTCCTGCTCACTTCCATCACTGAATCTTTTCTGTACTTGAAACCTGAAGCCAGACACAGATCGAGTACGTTTTTCTAACATATAATTCATTCAGTGCAGTGGTAGGTGTTAGATTAATTAGAAGAATTACTTACGAAGGGTATCTCCAAGCATGAACCTCTCAGTGGAAGCCCATTCATTGTAGAAATTGGTGTGATTTGCAGAAGGAACAATCCAGCCAGCTCGCTCACCCACTTGGAACTCCAAGCAACACACAAGTTGAATGGATAGTAGAAAGCTGAGTGAAAGCAAAATCCAGGCTTTGAAATTCATCGCCATCTAATGTTGCTGCTTAATTCTTTCTCTATCAGTTGAAGAAGAAAAAATGAAATGTAAAGAGGGAATGAAGGATTTATTTATACAAGTCCGGTATTGGGGCAACTTAACAAACACGTGTAATGCTCTCGGATTTGCGGTTTCGAGTAGTGGCCGAGGTGGGTCGGGCCACTGCCCCACTTAATTATTTTCCTTTTCCATTTTTTTTTAAATTCTTTCTATTTTCCATCTCTTCTTTCTTTTCTTCTTTTTTTTTGTTTCATAATTTCCCCCGCCACCTCTGCACATATTTGTTATTAATCTTTATTTTGTTGGCACACAATGTTAATTTCTTTGTTTAGTAATTTCTAATTTTAATTATTAGGAGGTGATCTCTATTGTATGATGAGCATTAGAACCAGCAGTTAGATATTTTAAATTTAAAATTTTTTATGTACTTTGTTCAAGGAGAGCATTAGTATATACTCAAATTCATGACCTTATCTTTTAGTAAGTGGTGCTCTTTTACCACTTGAATGATTATTTTTTTTTTATAATTTATCTTAATCAAATATACTTCATAATTTTTTTTTTAGCAAACCAATGTCATTTTAGAATAGATTTTAGTCAAAGCAGTCACATACATATATCTCGCAGGTTCGTATATATATATATATATATACAAATATATCTACTGTTCAACCTCATTCTTTTTTATTATTATTAATTTTTTTTTTTGCAAACTCATTCTTTATTATTATTGTTATTTTATTTGAAATTCATTATGTACAGAATCTTTCCAAATCTTTTTAGCGAAAAATCTTTTCAATTTTGGGGTTTAAAAAAAAAAAAAAAAAACTAGGGGGCTCCATTTCCATTCACACGCCAAAGTTATCGTTTGAACAAAATTAAAGGGGCCCCACTAATTTGGAATTTGGGAGTGTGACAGTTTGAACTTTGGCGTCAGTTATTTACAGGAAATAGGCATTTGCACAAACATAAAATAAGATGAACGTGACGGCAGTAATGGCCATAATTATTATGTATGAAAGCCTGGAGCTGATCGAAAACCATGAATTATGAAATATTGATTACCAATCACATGCCACCTTTGTGGCACCATCCACTAACATAAACGCAATTCTTACAAGTTTAACAACTGAAAGTCACCAATACAAAGATCAATTACTTTTCTTTCACTGGACTATATTTCTCATTTCAACGGTAGGGTCAGGGCGATAAGGGGCTATCCAATGACACTAAAATGTTTTCATATTGGTTAGAAATAATAATAAATACATTTGTCAACATGCATGTCCTGAAATCACATCACCTTATACAAACAACACAAACGACGAAGTAAATGAACATGTCTAAGCCTAGCGTCCTGATAATCTAGTAAAACTCCTATTTGTCCATCAACTCTACATCACACTCACTATTTTTATTTTCGTTTCTTCCAACTTTTCGGATTCATGTCAGAGTATTTGTGTTCAAGAAACAAATATTTCGCCCCTCTACACTTCTTCAGTCTATTTGTTGCTTATTCTGAAGACACAGGTTGCAAATATTGAACCACTGTTAACCGTGGACTGGTCATAAGTCATTCCAAGAATTTGCTACACATGTTTATCCAATTTCGACATCTCTTTCAATAACTGTCTGAGCCTCTTGATCGGAACCTGGGTTGTCGTTTCTGTTTTTAAAAGATTTCTGGCTAAACACCCGGGCAAACATGCTTTTTGACCTGCCAACTCTGCTGCTTGATTTTGCAGTCTCTCCATTCTTCTTGGCGAGCTCTTGTAGAATGGTTTCCATACTACCATCAAAACGACGCCTAAATGTTGGAAATCTTGATATAGACTTGGTTATCCCTTTAAGTCTTGATGAAGGAACAAAGAAATGGAAAATGATGTTAGAAACAACTCACAGATATAATAGTGTGTGAGAATTTAAATTTTAAATCGACAACATTCAATTTTACCTTCTAGCTAATGCATCAAGTTCAGCTCGTCTTAGCTCAGATTCAGGTGGAGGACCGATATTTGAGTTCGTTAACCTTGCGGTGTCACTACCCAGTAAAACCAATTTACCAAGGTATTCTTCCTCAGCCTCAGAAAGGTTTTCAGCTTTAATCTGGTCTTTCATAATTATCAGCGGATTAAGAAACCAATCAAAGAACGTATCCTTTGGCCTATTTGAGAGGGTTATTTCGGTATTGTCACCTGTACAATTGAAGATAATTTTTAAAAAATTGCTTCAACTAATAACACGGTAGAACTCGATAGATTAAAGAACAGCTTCTACTTACCTAGCAATAAACCAGCAGAACTGGCTTTTACAGAGCGTAGAAGTGCCTGAAGAATGCAATAAGCAGGTAAACCAATGCTCAACACCTTTCCACTTCCTTTGTTGTTCTTAGCATCATCAATATCATTTAGAGTTATTATCCCTTGAGAAACCATAATTTCTCCATGGTGTTGACACTCCTCAAGTAAGGAATCAGCCAACTACAATAATTATAGTGTTCATCAATGCCAAAACAATTTATTTATTTATTTTTATTATTATTATTTTTATTTTTTTTTTGGTTGTTGTTTTGGGTTTTTTTGTGTTTGTGGGGGCCCGGGGGGTTGCAGTTGCATCGGATCCTATAAGTGAATTAATTGGACTCTCCAGTAAGCATACCTCAAGGGGCTTCAACTCAAGCATAGGAGCATTAAGAGAAGTTGTACGAGAGGGTGCCTTTTTGAAAGAGCCGGGCCTTGAGGGAGAAGCAGAACGTGAGCTTGTACGTGATGTAGTCTTCTGTGTGTAACTTGGTCTGCAGGAATGGCACAAAAACAATGTCAATGAGTTTAAGCTAATATAATTTTATATCCTGAAGAATAGTTTGTTCTGAGTGCAACTCAAGGCAAGAGTTCGAACCTAGGAAAGCAGGATCCTTCAGGCATGTCTAGAACATCATTGCTGTATTCATCATAGATGGATAGTGAAGCAACAATGTAACAAAGTCCAAACCAAATAGAGCACTCCTACCATCAATCGCCAACAACAAAATTTTAGCGGTAGCAAAAGCAGAAGAAATGGAGAATAGGATGAGAGAAATCAATGGATTTTTCCCGAGGAAAACAGCACTTTCCCTTTTTTTTATTTTAAGTATATGATTTTATTTTTTTCGCTATATCCTTCATTTTTCTTTCTGGTAGTTGAAGTGGTTAGGAAAGGCAATTCAACCTTATATACTACTACAGCAGCATAAGCACCCAGGAAGATACTTGATACCATGGAACCCAAAACTGCACCCACAACAGCCAACGGCCAGAGTAAAATTGCTAGACCAGCAAATGGCACACATATTGTTTCCAGAAATGGACCCTCTCTTCCTATACAATCATGAAACAGGCGGTGCCAACCCTTGAAAAGCATGTAGGGGCTTTTGCATAAGGCAATAAATGAGATAACTGGAAGATCAATCATGGCTCCCAGCACTCCAACAACAAGAGCTACGGGAAGATAGAGCAATCTGCACAAAATACAGAGCAAGAATCAATAAATTTGAACCAAATAGTTACCAAGTCAAATACTAGAGTCAAGTGAAAGGTAATTGTACAAACTACCTTCATCATTTAGGTTAGTCACTGTTATCTTCCTTCCACTAGTAACAAATTTAGAAACAACCAAGGTATTTATTTTTTGATGCATTGATTTGAATGGAAGATGCCACAGCAGAAGTACACAAAACACATGTTAAAAGATAGAAATGATCTTGACAGAAAATAAACTTAGTCGGGATGGCAAGTATACTTCTGAATGCATGAGCAATCTCATTTTTCCTACTTCCATTTGTGGAGCAACCTTGAACTTTCAAGTTAAAATGTGAGGAAAACTAATTAGAATTGCAATATCAACAAGCATGAAGCTGGAATGACCTAGAACTTTCAGGAAAACCACTTTCTAATACAAGAAGGGCATTGAATATGAGGACAGAGACTGCAGCCAAACCTAATTTCATGATATTTTCCCTCAGATCGTAGATCATCCATAATTGAGAAGTACGAATAGTAACAAAAATCCATGAAATCCCTAATAACGGTGAAGCTCCCTTTAACAGTATCCCAAGTTCCATCCTGCAAGCAAGATCAAACAAGACCAGTATCTTAATTTTGTTAAGAAAAAAATGGTGGAAATCGGTGCCAGGACTTGATATAATATATACATACGCAGATACAGTGATAAAATTTATCAGTTTTCCCTTCGTCCACTGCCTGAAAAGTGGCAAACATTGGTGAAAGGAGGCCATATGCTGCTCCCCCTAAAACGCTACTGGCTATTCCCACTGGAGGCCATAAAATTGAGATGATGGCAGCACATATGCAAAGCACAACCTTTAGAGCTGGCCCCAATTTTCCTGTTCTGAAATTAGAAGAAACAAGATATCAACTTAATAGCTCTGTATACTTGCCGCAAGCAAGTATAATAGCTGGAAAGTTCAAGGACGTACCTCAAAATGCAATAACATGTATAGAAGAAGTGTACTGGCCAAAGACCCAAAATTATTCCAGAGATCCCAATAGTCATTATAAGACATATGCATGGGAACAATATTATACCTGAAAGACAACCACATATTTTCACATATATATCTTACATTCTTGTTCCACAATAAATATACTTTCTGATGCCACGAACCAAGCAAAGATAAGTTAATGTATGTTAATTAACATCCTTAGAGCAAGATTAATGTTGGGGGAAAAAAGCCAAGGGGAGAAAACCAGGGGGGAAAAACCTATTTCCAAATAATGTGTAGGGGGAAATAGTGGGGGGGAATATGAATTAGACACATGGCAGTATTTTATTGGATTGGAAGGGAAGTGGGAGTGGGGGAAATAGTATTTTATTGGATTGGGGGGAATGGGAGGGGTAAAAACCTAAATGAGGGGACAAATTTAGGTTTTCCCCCCAACACTAATCTTGCTCTTAGAGTAATAAATACATGCCTGCACAACCAATAGTCAAATTCCCTCTTGAAACTACAACCAAAATTGATAAAGCTCTCCTATTTAAACTTCTAAAGTACTTCCTCCGTCCAATTATACAAGCTTATTATTCTTTTTTAATTGTGCCGCTGCTTGTTATTCTTATTTAGTTATTCCAAATATCCAAACTATTTTTTTTTTTTTGTTACGCCAAATATCCAACCTTGTTTCTAATTTAAAGTGCCCTTTTACCAAAATAACATTGTTTAATATGCTTAGTAATAATTATTATTTTCATCAAATAAGGGTATATTAGAAAAATTATTTGTAGAATTTGCTTTTCCAATAACTTCTCTTAAATCTCGTGAAAAACTAAACAGGCCTATGGAATGGAGGGAGTACAAAATATAACCTTCACTAGTCAATCACTAAGCAGAATACTTAAGAGCTGAGACATTTACATTCCAATTAATCAAACCGTCAAACTTCGGAATTGAGACGAACAAATAGATTACGGAAAATCAAGAATACGTTTTGCATCTCCTTAGCCAATGTAAACCCCCCTCCAAAAAAAAAAAAAAAAGGAGCTGTCTTCACCAGAATCACCACACATAAAATCACTGCTAAATTCTAAAGAATAATGCAGGCAAGAAAGAATAAACATAGTGCTTGTAATAGAAGTTGGGAAAATTTTATCTAAAAGAGGTATGCCTAATCTGAATGTGAAACATTAGACAAGTCATAACAACTAGTATGAGGAAACAGCAGAAAATCAGAGGCGAAGGCAAAAAAAAAAAACAGAGAGAGGGAGAGAGAGGAGCAATTGGTACAGACCTTTAATAAAGCCAAGAATTAAGAGGCCAGTGAAGTAAGGCAAGAAGCAGATGAAGTTCCACAAAGAAGCCCAAAACCCCCTTGGGGGTTCCATACTGTTATTTTCCCAGATCTTTCCGACAATCACCAGAAACCCATTTCACAATCAACCGAACCACTAAAAATGCATCCTAAAAAACATAGCTTTTTCCTCACTCAACCCCACTTCGGGCACCAGAAACCCATCGAAAACGAAAACCTCATAGTGGGTCCGTCGAACAAATTCCTTGTTTGATTTACCAAATTATGGTTCTTGTTAAAATTAAGTTTGATTTTTGCATTGGAAGAAAACAAAGAACCGAAAGGATCAATAGATACTGCTTGGTAGATAAAGGAAATAACGGTTGAATAACTGCTGTAAAGACGATTACTTGCTGTGGATTTTAGGAGTTACCCTGCATAGATTTTACAAGCGAGGAATAGAGTGGAATACAGCACTTTTGGAGCAAAAGGCAACGATTCCGGTTCGTTTACTGTGCATCTCCTCTGTACATTATAGCTAAGATTATTTATATTGATAGTGCTAAAGTAAGTTATTACTTATTAGTGGAGTTATTAATTAATAACTCAAAAAATAGCTTAGATCGGCAGTGTTAAAATAGTTGCTAAAGGTATTTAATTTAACAAGTTAGTTTTATTGCTAAAGTTAACAACAAACTTAACACTTTATGTGGTATTATTTTTTCCATTTTATTTTAATTAAATTATGATGTCAACTATTTGACTATTGAATTGATGATTAAATTTAACACTCTTATTTATAATCAATAGTGCGGCACAAATTAATAGTTAAATTTAACTTGCTTAGGTGTTATTTAACAATCAGTAACAACTCTACTTTTTACTTAAGTGGATAGTTAATTTTAGATCTACCAATGTAGATGCTCCAAAGATAATGAAAAAGCCTAAATTTAATAAATTGTTGGGTTATCTTTTCCTTTGCTTAGTTCCAATGCATTGTCACGGTTTTGAGGTGGTACAGAGATAAGAGGAAGATGATTATTTTAATTAAACGTGAATGGAATGAGGGGCAGGGTTTAAAAAGGAAAAATAAAAAATATGCAAGATATAAAAATTTAAAAAATATAATAAAATAGTAGTGAAGAAGGTAGAGATAAATGTGTAGTTTTGGACCTTACATGTGACACGAGAAAAGAAAAGTGAGGATAAGAGCATCCACATTGGTAGTGTTAAGATAGATTGTTAGTATAGTTAGAGCATCTACATTAGTAGTGTTAAAGTAGGTTGTTAGTAGAGTTGTTAGTTAACAACTCAAAAAACAACCTACATTGGTGGTGTTAAAATAGTTGCTAAAAGCATTTAATTTAACAAGTTATTAGTTTTATTGTTAAAGTTAATAACAAACTTAATAACTTTATGATATTATTTCTTCTTTTTTTATGTTAATTAAATTGGGATTGGCCCATCATTTAACTATTGAAGTGATAATTAAATTTAACACTCTTATTTACAATCACCAATGTGGCACAAATTGATAGTTAAATTTAATTTGCTTATGTGTCATTTAATAATCACTAAAAATTCTACTTTTTGCTTATGTTGATAGTTAAATGTAACATTGGTAGTGTTAAAGTAGTTGTTTAAAGCATTTAATTTAACAATTTATTAGTTTTATTGTTAAAGTTAACAATAAACTTAACACTCTATGTAGTATTATTTCTTCTTTTTATTTTAATTTAATTAGGATTGACTCACTATTTGACTATTAAACTGATTATTAAATTTAACACTCTTAATTATAATCACTAATGTAATATAAATTGATAGTTAAATTTAATTTACTTAGATATCTTTTAACAATTACTAAAAATCTACTCTTTTTTTGTTTTTAAAAGACCTCCACGCATTGCATTGGAGAGGACCATTCACGTGAGTTATTAGTGGTGTGTGCGTTAGTTAGACTAGAGGTTTTTTATCAAAACTTTCTAAGGATTTTGAACACTATTTCAATAAGACGAATGTGGAAATAAAATATTGTTCCATTACATAATCAAATTGACGATGTGATTAATTTGACGTTGACACTTAATAATATTTTCTATGTCGCACAGATGTATTTTCATTTTATTTTTCATATAAATTAAGAAAATTTAATTAATGATGTTAGAAATATATACTTTATTAATGTAATTCTTAATATGTCTTTTTGTTTATTTAATATTTCACTTTAAATCTTCTTTATTGTTGATTGTATGCATAATAAATATAGGTATTTTAGAAAACTAAAAAAGTTAAATAAAGAAAAGGAAATATAAATTGGGACAAATAAAAATAAAAGATCGAGAATATTTTTTTGGAATGAAAATAGTAAGAAGTTTTTTTTTTTTAAAATTATTGCATGCCTCACTATCCAAACGAGAGTCTGCTTTCATAATATTTTTCGTGTGTATTAGCTTTTGTCCATAAGAATCTGCTGTTCCTCGTTGTTTGAACTGCAGTAAATTTCTACATGGATGGCCTACATAAAGATCCTTGTTTTCTTTAGAAAAAATACAAGGATTATGCTACATGGACAAAACAACTTATAAAAAATTTAACAAAATTGACACAAATCATATGTCAATTTTGTCAAATTTTTTATTACTAACTTTGTTCAATTAGAATTATTCAAAATACAATAGACATGTGTTTAAGGTCAAATGACTCCGTGGACAAGCCCAAGATTGGGTACATTTATGTTCCGGCTCTCTTAATATTGGGCCCGAAAAGTCAGCTTAGACAGTTTGATCCGGTTATAAATTGATGTCATGATTCATCAATTAAATTTAACAGAGTGTTTCAACTTTTATGCAATAACGTTGATCGTATATATTTGACAATGAATATTGATATTATATTCAATAAACTCTCAAATATAATAATATTCCCTCATTCCCAAAAAGATACTCCCCTTCTATTTTTCAAACAAATTAAGAAAACTCAATTAATGTTGTTAGAAATGTATAATTTAAGAATGTATTTCTTAATATGTCCTTTAATTTATTTAATAGTTCACTTTACGTCTTCTTTATGGTTGATGATTAACGTGCACAATAAATAGAAGCATTTTACAAAACTAAAAAGTAAAATAAGAAAATATGAATATAATTTGAGAAAGATAAAAAAAGAATAAGGAGATATTTTTTTGGGACGGAGGGAGTAATGCGCAGGCGGATACAAAGTAGGGGCATTAGGGGGCAATGGCCCCCCACAGCAAAAAAAAAAAAAATCCAGAATTATAATATTAAAACAATGAATTACCATGTTTGACTCGAGACATATTCTTTTATCCAAAGTAAATGAAGACTTGAGGACAAAGTTGTAATTCTTCACTTCTACTAACTTTTCCTCTTCTTTTGTTAAAATTCTAGAGCCAAAACCACGCCTACACGACGCTCTTCCGATCTAGAAAAATCGTATTCCCAAATTATTATACAATGTCTAAATCGGCAAGACTGCAACAATTCCTCCACATTTTCTTAGTAAGATCAAAGTATTACAAATGGTTTTTCAGATTCCTTGTTTCAGGTAACAATTTTGCTCAGTTTCAAGTAATATTTCTTTTTTGACAATCGAATGAGACATGTTTGATGCTAAATTTTGAGCTTTCCTATCTATGTAAATGAAGTTCATTATTATGTTTTTCTTGACTTTTAATTTTAAAAGTAACAATCACTATCTTATTAACTTTTTTATCAGTCACTAGTTCATGTCTCTATTTTTTTTTATTTACTGGGTCTGCGGTTCAGTTATTAAGTTACAAATGATTCAAGGAATTGAGGTTATTCAATGATTCTAATGATTTGGTTTGAATTAACATATTAGTTCTTCGAATTCTAATAATTTTTCTTTTTTATTTAGTCATGGAGAAATTTTTTAGTGAGAATAGACACAAATTTAGCTT
>CAVNYN010228745.1:0-39492 GCA_963692815.1 Nyctanthes arbor-tristis | reverse complement strand
AGAAGTAGAAATCCCCAAAAACCACATGGACATTCTCAAGCAAACAACCAAATTTTCTGCAAAATAGCAAATAGTTCTTACCATAAAAGGCACCTACTAAAATTCAACCTTAAACTCTATATTACAGCTTCACCGACAACACCACCCCCCGCCAAAAAAAAAAAAAAAAAAAAAAAAGGCTCCAACTACAAATATCACACTCAGTTATGAGATGAACAATTAGAGTGTGTTTGATAGGACCTAAATTCCTACTTTTGTGGTGTTTGATTGACATTCCTTTCCATATAAAATATTTTCCACATTTTAGTCACGTGACCACATTTCCTTGAAAACAATGAAAATATTTTCCTATGTGGCTGTAGTTTTTTTATTTTCTACGCAATTCATATTTTTTCTCTTGAGTTTCACTTTCACTCAACCACATTGCAATTTATTTTCTACCGAATTCAATTGCCGGTAATTCAATTGATTGGAAAATATTTTCTTTCCAACTAAATTTCATTTCATGCCTGTAATCAAAAGCATAAAATCTTAAATCAATTCACCTCCATCTCATATAATTTCCTCAAAATTATCAAAAAAAAAAGGAATATAGAAATAAATAAAACTGTCAAAACTTAAATCTTTTCAATTCCAAATACAGAACCCATTTTCGCATCTCAAATCTAGGAGGAGACTTATGAAAAAGAAAAGATTTTTACCTGAGGAACAGTGTAGTAAATATTGCTGACATGCGTGAGCACATTTGCTTGCTCTGTAACCGCTCGCACCCAATCAGGATCTCCATGGCCGAGGGCATTTACAGCAATTCCAGAGGTCAAGTCCAGATACTCTTTCCCATCGACGTCGTGCACTTTACAACCCTTCCCACTTGCCAGCGCCACCGACGCCCTCGCATAAGTGCCCACCAAAAATTTCTTTTCGTCGGCAATTACTTCTGTGGTTTTCTTTGGTTTCTCGTCAATCAATGGTTTCGGATTGGATTGCACGTCCACGTTGAGGCATGCCGTCGAAATGGAAATATTGGTTGGCCGGTGAGTGATAGAGCGGTTAACGGTAGACGCGGAAAAGTGGGAAATTTTCGCGGAAAAAAGAGTTGAGCAGCTCATTTGGGAGGAAGAACTCGGAGTTTTTGTGGACAACTTGATCGGAGATAGCGGAAGAAGTGTCGGCGCCGGCGTGTACAGTGAAAAATGGGAAAGAGAATTCAAAAGGGGAAACGAAAACAGCGGCGGCGGCTAAAGTTCGTAAAGTTTGTAAGAATCAAGTTTTGATAATTTTACTTGGTATCCTCAAAGTTCTCTTACTTTATACTTTTAGGCCCACAGAAATTTTGAAAGCTTTCATAAGTACGCTGCGCATCTATTTCTAATTATAGATCGAACTTCGAAGTACAAATTAGTGAGGAGAGGTACTTGTAGAAGTATGGAGAAAGTAATCAAAGAGGGAATTGTATATGGTGGAAAATTTTAAAACTCTGAAATTACGGAATTGTATCCTTTCTTACATTTTTTTAGTTTTTATTTTGAAATAATTGAAAAAATGAGTTTCATGTTAATTTTTTAATAAGGAAAGGAGTTTTTACCTTCTCTTTTCTTCTCCTCTTTCTTTCTTTCTGTTTTGTTTTTTGGTTGGGTGGGTGGGGGGTTACCTTTTCTTCTCTCAAAGTCATAGAAAATTTTCAATTGTCATGTGAAAAAATAGAAAGTAGAAACACTATATATTGAAAAACAATTAATTTTTTTAACAGTAACAGTATGTGAGTGAAATTTTTTCAGTCATGCACCCTGCTTTGCTTATGAAAAAATAAGCCTCAGGTATCTCTAATGCATATAGTCAATGTCATGGTCTATTGGCGGGAGAGATAGGAACAAAAAAATTGAATGAGTATTTTACATATTTTTTCCAATTTTCTCATTCCTCTTGTCACGTGTTAGGTTTAAAAACACACATTCATCTCTAAGGCACCTTCATCTTCAGGGGAGGATCTGGCCCTGTGTAAGCCTATTTTTTTTTTTAAATTTATATAGAAAAAATAAAAAAAATTACATTAACCCGATTAAATTTGTAATTTTTTGTATTACAATCTGTGTAAATTAAATTTTTAGATCCATTATTGTTCATCGTCACTTTCCCCCACTGCTATTTTATTATTATTTTTGAATTTCTATCTATCTCTATCTTTTTTCACTTTTCCTTCTTTTTTTTCTTACACCACTTTCTATTCAGTTTCAATTAAAATAATTTATTTTTCTTAACCACATGACCCACAACTACATTACGTGCATTAGAGATGCTTTATGGGTAGTTAAGGTTTTGGGTGGTATAGATGAGAGAGATAGAGAGAAGATGATTATTTTAGTTAAATGTCGGTGGAAAGAGGTATTGAAAAGAATAGAGAAAAAAGTGAAAAAGATAAGAGAGATAGATATAAATTTAAAAACAATAATAAAATAGTAATTGAGAATATGAAGATAAATGCGTGTTTTTAGACCTTACACGTATACGAGAAGGAAAAGGTGGAGAGAAAAAATAGTGTAAATTAGATAAAAATGATTAAAAGAAATGGGAGATTGGAAAAAAAATAAGAAACATATAGACCTAAAAAATATTTTGTTTCTCTCTTTCTTCATGGACCATGGACCCTAGACTTTGAGTATTGAAGATCCTTTAAGAGCATATGGTGTAAGTTGATTTTTTTTTTTGAAATACAATTACAATTCGCATTATGACAGTATAAGTACATATAGATATATATCTTTCTAAAATACAACGCACATAAATCAACAATAGAAATCAAACTCCTATAAAGGAGACTACAAACTACATATAAAATGTAGATAAACCCCCACATAGGGGGAATTGAATCTAAGACTTATACGTTCTAGAGCCTCAACTTTAGTCCCTAACCAAATTGACTAAGGCTTCATTGGCAGTTGGATTGCTTTTTATGTGGCTTAAGTTAGTGAAAATTGGTATGAAGTATCTCCAATAGTTATATGAATTGTACGAAGTAATAGGACATTTGTCAAAATATGAGTAATTTATACAATAGTGGGAAAGAAAGAGAACGAAAAAATAGGAGAATAGATACGTATATACATTGTTTAACACACCGTCTGCGTCTAAATATTGTAGTATGTAAGAAGAGCATATCCAATATAAATGTATAATCTTATAGTGACGTGGAGAAGAGAGATGAAGACATAAACTTTCAATGTTCTCTCTCTTTTTCCTTACTTTTTTCTTTTTTATTTTCATTTTTTCCACAGCGTTTTTGACAATGTCTAGTTGTAGAAGTGTCAAAAATATTGTAAAAAAAGTATGGAAAACAAAGAAAGAAAAAAATAAGAAAAAAGAGAAGAAAATTGAATTGTGTATATTTTATATGTCTATATCACATATTTATGTCACCTTAAAACTAAACATATACATTAGACACGGCGCTCTAATGCCTATTTTTTAATTGCCACATGAGTGGCTTTTTTTTTTTTTTTTTTTTTTAAATGAGGTGGAAGAAAAATTGTACATACGGTTAGGTGACAAATCAGCAAAGGCTAGAAATGGGATTTCCCTGCACAAATACCCCCCACTCAGCTCACCCAAGCGCACCCCACCCACATATAAAAATACTCAATCCATGGAACTGTAGGTTTTCTTCTTCTCTTCTCCTCTCTGCTAAACCCCTAGAAAATATCTTAAGCATCAGCAGCGCCAATAATGGCGTCCATGGATATGGCTACAGCCTTCTTGGGACTGGCCAAGCGCCAAGCCCCAGTTCCGTTCTCCGCTTTCCGGACCAAATTATCCCTCTGCAAAACCAAACCCAATGTCACTGTCCGTACTTTCTTAACCATCCCCTCTAATTCACTCCCTTCAAGGATTTCCCACCGCCCAGGAAAATTCTTATCGCGTAGGTTCACTGTTTCGTCCGCCGCTACATCCACTCCTCAAGCCGAGGATTCTGATGTTTTGACTAAAATCCCTCCGGATACCAGAATCCCAGCAACTATTATAACCGGTTTCTTGGGCTCCGGGAAGGTAAGGTTTTCCTGTTTCCTGTAACTTGATAGCTGTTATTTATTTATTTTTCTTGGTTCATCCGATCATAGTCCATAGTGTTGTATTGGTGTTGTCTGAGTGCACGATGTGCGGGTTTCCTTACCGAGTTTAAATTCTGTAGATTCAAAATATCTGTTTTAAAGTTAGGATTTTGTTTCTAAAATTTCCAGTAAACTTTGGATTGGTTTCTGTTACTATTCATCTTGGCTGAAGAATTGAAAGTTGACGTGCCACAAATTTTTTTCTATACTATCTTTTAACAAAGTCAACCAATTGTTACACTGCTTTTGTTTGGCAGGTTTAACACACATGAATCAATTTAAAGGCCTTGTCATTTTGGTCTTTTTAAGATTCTTTTCTTTGATAATTACTAAAGCTATGTTATTTTGGGCTTACAATTTAATTAAATGGTTTTGGTCTGAAATTCTACCTGTGGAGAATGATACTAAAAGGAAAATTCTTTTGGCCGATATCAGAAGCTCAGAACATGTGTTGGCCTAACCCACCAAAACTTTATCACATACTTGTCCTGACAAAACTAACTCCTGAATTTTCTTGAGATTAACAGACGGTCCAATCAAATGAAATAAGTGCCGGCTTCAGAGTCACTTTAAGAACCATTTCCCTAATTTGGCTTCGGAAAAAGATAAAATATTTATGTTTTGTTTCTTCATTTCCCAAATTCGCAATGAAATTAGAAAAGTTTAGTTTCGTCATGGTTTAATAATGATAATTTTCAATTATTGCTTGCCAAAATGAGGCAGGACATGCAGGTTTTTGGAATGTTACCTTAAGAAATAACTATTTTTTTTTGTCTTTGACTAATGAAGTTGCATTTTCACATGTTCACAGACAACCTTGTTAAATCACATCTTGACCGCTGATCATGGGAAACGCATAGCAGTTATTGAGAATGAGGTATGGAGTAGAATAAGCAAGTGTAAAATTATTTTTCAGTTATCAGTCTTTAGTATCTCATTCATTTAGATGTTACGCAAGTGTATTGTCAGTCAAAAAAGTTCTTTTTCTTTGCTCCTTTTATATTTTGTAAAATGTAAAGCGCAAGCTTGGCCAATAATAATATTTGTTTTCTAATTTCTCAAAATTTTTTTGGAGCGTGTGCTATTTTCGAAATCCAAAAGGGTAATAGACTTGTAGTAATATACGATCTCATAGTGTCCTGCTGTTCTTCCAGTATGGTGAAGTTGACATTGATGGTGCTCTAGTTGTTGAAAAAGCTGTTGGAGCTGAGGATATTATTATGCTCAACAATGGATGTCTGTGTTGCACTGTAAGGGGTGATCTGGTCAGGATGATCGCAGACTTGGTCAGTAGAAAGAAAGGGAAATTCGATCACATTGTAATTGAAACAACAGGTAGAAAACATTTGGAGCATTATGTGTGTTCTTTTTCATTGATATCACTTAGCTGTAATGTACCGTGTTTGGCAGTGTAAAATTGAGCACATTATTAACTCAACCCCTGCAGCAGACTGTATTTGACATCTTTTTTGATTTCCTCATTCTGCAATGAACATCCTATTCTTTCTTACCGTTCCAGGATTAGCAAATCCAGGCCCAATCATTCAGACATTTTATGCTGAGGATCAGGTTTTTAATGATGTTAAACTTGATGGCGTTGTTACTTTGGTTGATGCTAAACATGCGGCTTTTCACCTTGATGAGGCTAAGCCTGAAGGAGTTGTAAATGAGGCTGTAGAGCAAATTGCTTATGCTGACCGTATTATAGTAAACAAGGTACATCTTTGTCTTTATAACCGCTCAGTAGGTCTAAAGAGCTTTTCTCCATCTACTATAACTGGCAACCCCTGATACCATGAAATGTCTAGGTATCTCTAATTCTCTACTGGACTCTGGATTTTCATGTTACTTTAATTGTCTTTAGATTTATTTGCTGCTTGTACACTGATTTGTATGTCTTGTAATTTTTTGATACGTAAAACCTTGAAAGTTTGTTTTCTTGTTTTGTTCTTTTTTTATTGATCTTCTTTCTTTATTTTTTTTTTTTTTTTACTATTTTCAAACTTTGCGTCTTAACATATTTAGTGTCTGAAAGTTTACTTAGAGTTCCATTTTAATCACAGACTGATCTAGTTGGCGAGCCGGAGATTACCTCACTGATTCAGAAAATAAGGGTAGATTTCCTCACACAATGCTTCCCAATTTGCCCTTGCTTCCTCTATTTTTAATTTTATTTTATTTTAAAATTTGAAACCTGGTATTTTTTTTTCAAGTCATATTTCAAAATTTTCATGTGGTGGAGTGCAGAACATTAATGGTATGGCTCAATTGAAGCGAACACAGTATGGAAGTGTTGACTTGGATTATGTTCTTGGAATTGGAGGGTTTGATCTAGAAAGGTTCATTTCTGTTTTATATATTGATTTGCATCTGTAATTTTCTTATATTATTTGGTTCTACTTTCCATGCCTGTCAATTAGTATTGCTAAATCTCTGTGTAATCTATCTCCAAATTGATGTGCAATGCATCCTTCTGATTCTTAAAATTTACATCCTTTTCCTGCTACTTGATTGTTTCCTCAATTCTGACGATTGTAGTTTTTTATCTCGCATTTTTGGCATGTCGAGAGAATCATTCCAAAACCCTTTGCGTTGTAAAAATATAACATCAGAATGTCTTTTACTGATTTTAGGGGTGAATGTTACGGCTTTTTCTTGATTTATTATGACTCTTGGTAGAAAAACAAATGAAGAAGAGTATGATGACAGCATTAATGGTCATTGAGACTGGTCTTACTAGGAAATTAGCATGCTTGTTTTTACATTTCTATATATATTCTACAAATCTATTTGCAGTCATAATACTACTGCTGCTGATAAAAGAACATGAAAATGTCTTTGGGTTGTCCCACTTATCTATCAGTGCTCGTTTAGGTGCCCCACTATCTATCTCTAATAGCTCTTTTAAGTTTTGACAATATCTTAAGGTGTCATAAGACACCCCAAATCACTATATATTAGTTACCAAAGCTAGTAGCAATTTTTGTCCTTGTGCACCCTTGCGGATAATTGACTCAGAATATATGATTTAGCCCACTATTTAGCTTACTCAAGAGCTCCTGCTCGCACCTACGACATCATCCACATTGCTTCCCTTCTAATTTATGCATTAATTGATCTTTCTGCCTTCTAGTTTTTCTGCGATTTGAGATAGAATAGTTCTGAAATAACTTCTTTCCGATGGTGAAACTTCTAGTGCAATATCATTACTTCTTTATCTCCTTCAGTTTTCTGGTTCATATCTTTCATTCCTGAGAGAAATATTTACATATTTTACTCCATTTTGGGTTTTTCCTTTTCCTTGAAGCTTAATTACTATTATGCTAACTATTAGATTGCGTTACTGCAATTAGAATGATATGATACTGAAATCTCAGGATTATTTAGCAAAAGATAGCCTTTATGCCAGTGAGACTTTTATTCGTTACCTGTCAAGTTGTCACTGGTTTTAGAGTATGATTTCAGATATTATGTATTCAAGGTCAAATTAATATGTGCAGAATTGAAACTGCTGTTGAAGCTGAGCACTCGAAGGGGGATTATGCTGTCCATGGCCATGATCACAATCACGATCACCACCACCATGACCATCATCATGACCACAAACATGGTAATTCCATTTTTTAATCTTTCTCAATGGTGGTATAGGACAGCTCGAAGCTGAAAATTTCCGAAACTATTATTGATTTTTGGAGGGTTTTATTTTTTGAAAGAAGGGGTTTTTGTGTCTCCGAATGGCTCTGCCCCTGACACTAACATAGCCTGCTGAGATTTGCAATATATTCAATGAAGTTACTGCCACTATGATTTTCTCATTGAAAAATAAAAATGAAGTGATAATAGAAGTAAATTGCGGACTGTACTCGTAGGGGGATCTCACTTACCCTTCATATTGCTGGGTGAAATGTCAAATGAGGGACAAAGAATTAAAATAGAATACTGAGAGTGACCAGGTATAATGCTCCCTCTCCGGTGCATAACAAGAGACTTAATAAATAATTTGTGTGCTTTTTG
Organism: Nyctanthes arbor-tristis; assembly: GCA_963692815.1. Taxonomy (NCBI): domain Eukaryota; kingdom Viridiplantae; phylum Streptophyta; class Magnoliopsida; order Lamiales; family Oleaceae; genus Nyctanthes; species Nyctanthes arbor-tristis. Next base: position 31,375 of record CAVNYN010228745.1, on the reverse strand, counting down.
GCTTTCAACTTATGGATGCATAGATAATTAACTTCAGACCTATCAAGATATGACCTTTCTCTTTTTATATATATGCAGAACATCATGATAGTCATCATTCTCATGATCATACTCATGACCCTGGTGTTTCTTCTGTCAGCTTAGTTTGTGAAGGGAGCTTGGATCTTGATAAGGTTTGGTTTATATTGCTCCTTTTTAGATAGTGTCCCTATTGTCAACCTTATGTGGAAGTTACTTTCTCGATCAAGAGTGTCTTTTTGAGTTAGGTGGAAACTTCTTCTTGAGTTAGTAATAACTGTTTGGCTGGCATATACGATTTAGATGAGATTTTGTGAAGCTGATAATTATTTTGTTTCTTATTTCAGGCTAACATGTGGCTGGGCACCTTGTTACTAGAAAGGAGTGAAGACATATATAGAATGAAGGGTCTTCTATCAGTTGACGGAATGGACGAAAGATTTGTCTTCCAGGTGATTCAATTCTAAGAAACTTTATAATTAGCTGCTTTGGTCTTATTTTTATTCTTTTTCTTGTTTCTTTGAGTAATAATTTATTGTTTGAGCTGTAAAGGATCCTTCTTACTAGATTATTTGATCTGGGTTCGAGTCACCATCCCCACCACCCCTATCGTATAGAAAAAGTAGAAAATATATATTTTTTTAAATGCATGGTTTGAGTTGTATCTTTATGGGAGAGCACTGTTCAGATTGACTGGAGAAAATAAACACTGGTCATCTTATGTTTATCCTAATGAGTTTTGCATGCTGGAGATAGAAGAAATGAGGATCAAGAGATTGCAGAGTAGGATCCCTTATCTTTAAACATTATAAATCTGGAATTTTTCTATCCCCCTACCCCACACATCTCCAAGAAAAATGAAGTTTCTTGGTGGAAATTGTTTTAGAAAGCAATTTTTTTGGAGTGATAATTTTACTCAACTACTACTACGTGATTCAAATACCCATTAAAATCTCCACCATTCATTCCGATTTTGCCTTATTATAATTTGCTTTTCCCGTAAATTCCTTCAATTTTTCTTTCTGATCTCTTGATATTCTTTAGACAAGTGAACCCTAGCCGCATGACCTCCCTTTTCCTTAAAAATGATGGGGCTTGTGTAGGTTGATCTCAAAAGGATCGACTAAAGTTAATTCTTTTGCTTGTTCGGTTGATCTTTGGGTATCATTTATTACTACTTATAATAATTTTACCATCATCAGAAGTTACTGCATGACATGCTTATTCTCAAAATGTTTTCATTGCACTTGAGTCTTGGTTGAAATATGATCGGTTTATTTTGTATGTAACAGGGGGTACATGATATATTCCAAGGTTCACCTGATAGGCCGTGGCAGCCAGATGAGCCCAGAATAAACAAGATTGTGTTCATTGGGAAGAACTTGGACCGAGAGGAATTAGAGAAGGGCTTTAAGGCATGTTTACTATGATGATTTGGCCCTGACGACTCTTCATTTTCTCGTTAGATGTCCGGTAAATTCTACATTATCTGAGGGTTTGTTAGCCTAGCCTAGACTAGAAAACTGTGTTGTGACATATAAGAGGGGGACACTTTTAATAATTAACTGGAGATTATACAAACTGTTGGATATCTTGCATATACTATTGGCGCCAATATTTTGTTATTGCTATTTCTTTAGCAAACTTGAACTCGATATATGGTTGGGGTCCTTTTGGATTCTCCATAATAATCTGTCTATTGTGTTGTTTATATGAACATGAATACTTTCTTGTTGCAGCAAATAATCTGAGAAGAAAATGTTTTCATCCTGTTATCTCCAGGTGTGAAGTTTCACATTTGAGATTTGAAGTCATAGACTCATTAACTCGTAAATAGAAATGTATTTTTATATTGTGGTAAGTGCGTTTGGGAATGTGAAAACAAGATTTCATCTTCGTTTTTATGTTTAAGAATTACGAAAAATGAAGTCTTTATGGAGTCAATGGTGGGTTCTGTTTACAGAGTTTTATGTGTTTACATGACAACACTTGATTTGAAAGAAAAGTGATAGATCTTTAGTGTTATAAACAAGTGGGAAAAAAACGATGAGCACAATGTTGGCTTATAGAAGAATTGACAAAAATAGTCCGCTAAAGTAACATTTAAGATCAATGTTGCTACAGATATCCAAGTATTCAACAGGCTACCATCAAAATTTACTGCGAGCAAGCCATGACTATTTACTTAGAATGGGAAGAAATGTTACAGTATATGATTTACTAGTAAGATGATTGACAAGTGGACTGATTAATTGAATCTTGTAATAATATATATCTAATTATTTCAATTCTTATTTACTAGCAAACCGAGTCTATAATACAAGTAGATGTAAGAAGTCTAGTTAACTCATTAGTTAGATATATCTTATTTATTATTATAGTTCTCATCATCACTGTCACTGTATACTAAAAATATTGACTGAAAAAATCTTTTGATTTCTTAATTTACCTTTGTGTTTTTTTGTTAAATATTAATTTACCTTTCTTATTATTGAATCCTTATTATTATTTTTTTGGATCAAATATTGAATCCTTATTTTAATTAATCAATTCAATTTTTCTTTTCTTGCTAATTAAATGAGGAGACAAATAGTTATTGACTCTACATGCTCAATATTTCATTTTTCCTTCAAAATTTTCAGCAAAACAAGCTAATTTAACCGAGCTCTTAACCATCTTATATATAAGCAAGCATTATTTGATAACTCTGCACGTAGGATTGCATTAGGAAGCTTCTTCACATCCTAACATAAGTAGGAAGCTTCTTCACACCCTAGCATAAGTTATTAATTGGAATGAGTCAAACTCAAAGTGGATGCTTTGCAAGCTACATATGAATTAAGCCCATAATACCTACTTTGAAACGAAACATCGAGACAATCAAAGCTCATAACTTCAAGTTCATGAGCCCCATCAGTTTTGTGCCATATGCGACTGTTCAAATCCTCAAATTTATGATTTTTTATTCTTCCGATCTATTTTTTCCGACTTTTTTTATAATAATTTATTATTATTTTATGTTACAGTTTTGACAATATTAATATTTTTCATAGGTCGTTCCTTTGTTTATACTAATTTTTGTGGATTTCAGTTGTGTTATTCTTCGTAAGATTTTCGCTTGAACTCTCGTATTTGAGGTGCCTCAGTACGATCCATCTCCGACTTCCGTCTCGAAAGTCGAAAGATGAACAACGGCGGACAGCCTTTGAACCTATTAATCTGCTCATACGTTGTTCCTTTGTCAAAAATATCATTCTTATCACGTATCAGAAGCCGCTGAAGTAAAAGAAACTTGGTGTTTTGCTCTTTTCCGCACCTTTAGCTTGCTCCTTTATTGCTGTAACCGCCTTCAATATATGGTTCGTGTTTCGCTTTCTGCTCTCTGGCCTTTGTTGAAGCAATTTCTTGTTCTTTTAATTTAATTTTGCATTAGTGCTCTGTATTCATTGTACTTGATTGAATACTTTAGAAATTAATTTGGGCATCAAGTAATTTCACCAATTTAAGAGAAAAAATAGAATTTTTGTGCTTTTAGCTCGGGGTAGGCGGTAGGTAAAGGCGAAACACAGTTAAGAAATTACTCAAACCCAAAGTCTTAACGTCTACCGAATTCCCAATTACCCGAATGCCTTATACCCAATTACTAAAATCTATTTCAAACGTCGTTGGTTCGTTCCCCAATTGCAATTTCGAACCAGCTACAGCAAACAATTAGCGCAAATTTTCTCCCAATTCAAATCACTAATCCCCTACCAGATAAGCTGAGTTCGAACCAGGCATCCACTTGAGCATAGCAAAGTCCTTAATCTGCCGTTCTCTTCCTTATGGCCGGAGTTCTTTCACAATAATTGGTTTGGCTTGGCAGTCGTCCTCGGACCTCAGTTCCTCCAGTTCGTCAGCCACCCGGTCGGTACACAACACATTCTTGATTCTTCATTTTTTTTTCTAAACACTTTCTTTCAATTTGGAACTAGTTTTGAGTTTTGTTTTAGGCTTTTTAGCCTTGGTGTGGAGTGTGGAACGTGTGGTATAAGGAATTGAGGATTGAGGAATTTGTGAAATAATGAAATTTGCATAGAGCACTTTACCTTCTGTAATTAGGAATTTATGAAATTTGTGAAATTTTTTGTTTAATCTTTCTTATCTCATCTCCTAGTACTAATTAATTTGTGAAATTTTGTAGTTTAGAATTCCTAAATGCTAGTGGTGATTTTGCCCAAACTCACTCAGAATGCTAGAATCAATTGTGAAAGAAAATTTGCAAAATGAATAGAACGGATTGTATAATGACATAAAAATTTTTAGAACAAAAATTTTAAAAAAAAATTTACTGAAAATTTTAAACTCTATACATAAATTTTGCAAAAATAATATAATGGATTTGTGAAAGAAATTTTGTAGAAATTATGTTTATTTTCACTCATTCAAATTGTTTATTCTCTTATTGATGAATTTACTAAAGTAAAATTGTGTTCAATTTACTTTTTAGTCTAATATATTAGATTTTGAGTAGTTGAACACTTTTTAATGCACTTGACTTTGTGTAATCTTTTAAAAAATTATATAAATGACTTTTTTGAGTTTTCGATCAGGCGTGCCCCGTCTATTATTAGCTGGCTACGCCACCGGGGTTCTATTATCTTTAATTTCTGTTTGTCATGTGGAGAGCGGTTTGGTTCCTTTCCCAAGACTGTTTTCTGTGCATAAAGATTTAGCCTTTGTTTTGAATTTCTTAAACGTTAAATGAGAGTGTCGTTTTGGACCAATTTTATTCAGTAATCTGAACTATTCTTTGGTTTTTGTTTCAGGAGACGATGGAAGGAGAGGATGACTATGTGGAGTATGTTCCAGTTGCCAAGCGTCGGGCAATTGAAGCCCAGAAAATCCTTCAGCGCAAAGGAAAGGCGACAACTCTTGATGAAGATATTGAAAAGCAGAAACTTCTTGAGGCTAAACCAAGTTTATTGGTCAAAGCTTCACAACTCAAGAAAGAGCAGCCAGAAATAACACAAACTGAGCAAATAATACAGCAGGAAAAGGAAATGATTGAGCACTTGTCAGATAGGAAAACTTTAATGTCGGTTCGGGAGTTGGCAAAGGGTATAACTTATACAGAGCCTCTGAAGACTGGTTGGATGCCACCATTGCCGATAAGAAGGATGTCAAAAAAGGCGTGTGATGCCATCAGGAAGCAGTGGCATATAATTGTGGACGGCGAAGATATTCCCCCACCAATCAAGAATTTCAAGGATATGAGGTTTCCTGAGCCGATTTTGAAAAATCTAAAAGCCAAGGGGATTGTCCAACCAACACCAATTCAAGTGCAGGGGCTACCTGTTATCTTATCGGGCCGTGATATGATAGGCATTGCCTTCACGGGATCTGGAAAGACTTTAGTTTTTGTTTTGCCTCTTATCATGATTGCATTGCAAGAGGAAGTGATGATGCCAATTGCACCAGGTGAAGGACCATTTGGCTTGATTGTTTGCCCCTCTAGAGAGCTCGCCAGGCAGACATATGAGGTCGTGGAACAGTTTCTTGAACCCATGAGGGAGAGTGGTTATCCTGAATTACGACCCTTACTTTGTATTGGAGGAGTTGATATGAAGTCACAGTTAGATGTTGTGAAGAAGGGCGTCCATATAGTTGTTGCTACGCCAGGAAGGCTAAAGGATATGCTGGCAAAGAAAAAGATGAATCTTGATAATTGCCGGTAAATAGTACATTCTTTTACCTGACTTATTAGATTATATTATTTTTAGATGTTTCAGTTGCTCTTTTGCATTAACTTGACCATGGATCAAATTGCCTGCATGATTTCATTACAATGTTTGGCTCCACGCCTTGTTGAAGATTTCTAAGGAACCCATGGCTAGGTTCTTTACGGAGCCCAGGAACCAATGAGATGCTGACATGTGATGTGTGTCCGGTGAGGATTCAGTGTGTGATTGAATAATTGGTCCGTAAGAAACCCAAGCTGGGTTCCATAGCTGGTCCGAAACCTTGTTACATCCTAGCCTTGAATGGACCTCAATGATTATCTCAATGCTCTAGTATTCAGATTAGTGTTATGGAGAATCAATATTATTTTTGTGGTAGATATTTCCATAATTTTATTTCTCAATGATATTTTTTGGCATACATCATATTTATTGTTACTGCAAATTTTGACTCTAGTTGAACTTTGCTATCCTATAGAATAGATGTTATTTAGATATGAGGTGCTTGCTTGAAAAGGTTGATTGGCTTTAAGGCTGGGCATCCAACCCGGAAAACCCGACCGACCTGGTTTGGGTCGGATTTTGGCAATTGCGGAATGGTTTGCGGTTCTAAATCTTCCAACCCAAGTCGGTTTGGGTCAGTCCAAGGGTTGGACCTTCCAACCTGAGTTAAACCTTCTAAACCGACCCACTTTAATTCGAGTTAGTTTGAATCGGTTAACCCTACCCCACCGGGTTAATTGGGTTGAACCCAAGTGGCAAACCCAAATTTTTCCCCAAAATGTTTTATAAAAACGTGCTCTTCACCTTGTTTAAGAGTCTTTTTAATTTTTGTACCAAACAACCCCAAATTCACAAAACTGTTGAGAGCCGCCACCTCCCCAACCAGTCGATCGCCCTTCTCTGAGTTACACTTCCCATTGATAGAAATAGAATTAGCCACCACCAATCTGCCTTATTTCGTTATTTCGTTGATCTGCCATGCTGCCTAGTTTTCTTAGTCGTCTCTTGAAGCCCCCATTGTTAAGCTTTTTGAAGATTGATTCAACTGCCTTCTTTTCAATTGATCTGACAACATTTGGAGAATGAATTGTTTTTTGATATATTACGGGATTAGAAATAAGAGGAAGAGGGGAAGTCGCTGTTTTTAATTAAGTACACGGGAGAGTCATGAAAACCAAGGACAAGATATGTGTTTTTATTTGTGTATAATTTTTGCAACGTGAAAATGCCAAAGAATTGATTACAAGACTGCTGAAATATGTGTCTAAACTTTATGGTGGAGATGAAGGTGGCTGCACCTAGGGTTTATAGGATTGTTTTTGGGCCTTTTTTTTGGGCCGGCCCAAACCGCAATCTACTCAACCCGACCTATATTGGGTCGGATTGAGTCGGGTTTCCAAACCGAGCCATGGTTCGGCTCAGTTTGAAAACTCCCAACCCGACCAGCCCGACCCGATGGCCATCCCTAATTGGCTTTGTTGATGTTCTTGAATTCGTTTACTCTCGCAAGGAAAAGTACTTCATTATCTGGGTCTAGGCTGGGAGTAAAACAACCGTCTGTTTATACATACTACCTCCGTCCCATAAAGATAGTCCAGTAGTTATTTTTACATAACTTAAGAAATGATAGTTAATATAGTTGAAACATTATATTTTACCTTATTTTCCCACAGATACCTTTATGTCTCATTAATTATTTGAAATACTTTCAACGTATAGATAGTTGAATAATAATAATTAATAATACTTTGAAGGAATTCAACCCGACACCGAAGACATCACACATAGGATCAAAACACAGGTATACAAAGTTATGTTCACATTGTATCTTAATGTTTTGGTCCATTACGAGTCTCTAGCATTGGGTCTATAGCTTTTTATTTCTCTTCTTAATAGACGTGTACACCCGGGTATGCCCGGAGTAGTTGTTCTCCACTATTTTGATCAGTTTATATATTTATCTTTACTAATTAAAAAAAATAAAAATTAATTAGGGGTACATATAGAAATGAAAAATTAAATGCATGCTCAATATGGTAAGTGAACTATCTTTTTGGGGTGGAGGGAGTATTTATTAGTGGGGTGGAATATGGATAGTAATCCATGTTGTTCAAGGTTGACTCTGTTACTGTCATGCTAGACCATTACCACCCCCCTCTCTTCTCCCCCAAAACAGATATTTATGTATTTTTGGTTTCTCTTGCAGATATTTAACTCTTGATGAAGCAGATCGATTAGTGGATCTAGGTTTTGAAGATGACATTAGAGAAGTTTTTGATCACTTTAAAGCACAGAGACAAACACTTCTATTCTCGGCTACCATGCCCACAAAGATTCAGAAATTTGCTAGAAGTGCATTGGTAAAACCCATCACTGTGAATGTGGGCAGGGCTGGAGCGGCAAATCTGGACGTCATTCAAGAAGTTGAATACGTTAAACAAGAGGCAAAAATTGTTTACCTTCTTGAATGCTTGCAAAAAACCCCACCTCCTGTTCTAATATTCTGCGAGAACAAAGCTGATGTGGACGACATTCATGAATATCTTCTTCTGAAGGGAGTTGAAGCTGTTGCAATTCATGGAGGTAAGGATCAAGAAGAGAGAGAATATGCTATATCATCTTTCAAATCTGGCAAGAAAGATGTTTTAGTTGCAACAGATGTGGCGTCAAAGGGTCTTGATTTTCCAGATATTCAACATGTTATCAATTACGACATGCCGGCTGAGATAGAAAATTATGTTCATAGGATTGGAAGAACGGGAAGATGTGGAAAGACAGGAATTGCGACAACATTTATTAATAAGAACCAGAGTGAAACAACACTTCTTGATCTGAAGCACCTCTTGCAAGAGGCAAAACAGATGATACCTCCAGTTCTTGCTGAACTTAATGATCCAATGGAAGATGTGGAAGAAATTGCCAATGCGAGTGGATTTAAAGGCTGTGCCTACTGTGGTGGGCTTGGTCATCGTATCCGTGATTGTCCCAAGTTAGAGCATCAAAAGAGCATGCAAATTGCCAGCTCAAGGAGGGATTATTTTGGTTCTGGCGGGTACAGAGGAGAAATATGACTCTTGTACATTTCTAGACATGTATTTTGAGCTAGGCATTCCGTATTTCATGAGTGAACGACATATGTACCTGAATTTTATGAGATGTTAGTTTGAATGAGCTTCCTTTGTTGTAAGAAATCACTTTAAATGATGATGAATGAATTTAATGTTCTCTTCCTCCCAATGTTCTTGAGTTTGTGTTTGCTTACTTTTTCCGCTTAATTAATGATGGATATACGGCTAGTGTAATTGTGTGGATTCACCTATACTCCCCATGACCTTTGGTTTGCAGTGTCAATACATTATTATAAGTGAAAATTAAGTGCATAAATAAATAGTCCATTGGATTCAATTTATTATTTAATGCCACATTGATGTAATAATGTATTTTGGTTGTTGGTATATTTAACTTTAGTTTTTCCATGTCGAAACATTGGATGATTTTGGCATGGTGGATCAACCGCAGTAAGCAGTGATGGATTTGTACTGAATTTGATATTGTTGTTTCTTGGAGGACCTTCTTGAGAGTTGAGACCAATGTTGTTTTAAATCATTTGCTATCTATAACTACGATCTTGGTGTCCAAATTTTGCGCATCAAATATGAGGATACAAATAGAAGTTTCTCGTGCTAACTTCTGCTGCTGATTTTGTGTATGCGGCTTTAAAAGTTCACTTAATAATGCCTGAAATACTCACTAATTGCAAATAAAAAAGAAAAAAAAAATTACTTATTTTGACAGAAATGCTTCAGGAAGGCAATTTTCCCGATCGGAAAATGGCAAACTTGGAAACCTCCGAATACTTATATCCAATCCCATTGTTCCTCCATAACTCTTCAAGCAAATTCATTGCGTTTTCCGGGTCTGAGCTTTCGCATTCAATCTCGTAGCACGTTCCAAATTCATACTGCGTTTCGTCAAGCTCCAATTTCAATCCATTCCATTCATAAATCACTCTCACATTCCGGACCCCCCCCAAACACGCCAGCACATTATCCTTCACGTTGAATTCTTCCTTCACGCTTCTGATGATACTAGACGAATCAATGAGTAGTAGTCTCCAGGGCTCCGCCACGCACTGGCGGGCGACGGCGGGGTCGATGGGTTCTTCTTGCTCCTCGATGCGGCTGATGCCGGCGGAGATAACAGGCTTTGCTTTGAGGGAGAGAACGCAGCGGGAATCGAGGTCGTAGAAGCGGAGGCGGAGAACGGCGAGGTTGGAGGAGAGCTCGGCGTTGGCACCGTCGAAGAAGACGTTTTCCTGAAAATGGGTTTTCCGGTGGCGGTCGGAGAGGATGGTGGAGAGGCGCTGGTGGGATGTGGAATCTGGTAACCGGAGCTTTACTTCAACCTCCATTCCGTGGGGGGAATATGGGTGATGGTGGTTAAATGAGTTCTTGTTATCTATGAGATAAATAAGTTAGGCATATATATGATTTGATTCTCCCCCCATTTTTTTGTGAATTATTTATATTTTTTTGTAAAAACAAAATGATATTCATATGAGACAAGTGTTTTCACGGCTAGTCTAGAATAATCATTCACATCGAAGTGACTACTTGGATGACTAATGAGGTTAGAATAGTATTTTGACTTATTAAAATTGGTTTTTTTTTTTAAGCTGCACTAGTCATCAGAGCAGACAATGTATCATAACTCATAATCATTGTTCTAAAACGCGCACATATATCAGTTATGAGCATTGAGCACATTTCACGTTGCTCGTACAGAGGAGAATGTGATTCTTATACGCTTTTCGACATGTATTTGTATCTTGAGCTAGGCGTTCGGTATGTCATGAGCAAACGACATACATACCTGAACTTTGGGCAACGTTAGTTTGAGCTAGCTAAGCTTTCTTTGTTGTAAGAAATCATTTGAGAAATGACGATGACTGATTTTAATGTTTTCTTCCTCCCAGTGTTCTTGTCTGTCCGCAATTCTTCTCTGTTTGGAACTTGTATGCTAAACTTCAGATGAGACCTTAATTGGCCACTTCTCGGGCTCTTAAATCTCTGGTGACAAGTGATGGATTTGAGTCCTCGCAGAGAACTTGCAGGAGACCTACTTTTCTGTCCTGAAATTCAATGCTAATACTTAGAAGCGATTTTGCCGCGTAATTCGGGAAAAACTTGATTCTTTTGTAAAAATTTTTAACTTATGCAAAAGCAGAAGAGTACTAACCTTGAGAGGCTTGATCGTTTTAACTCTATTCAGTGGTATTTCTCCTATTTCTTGTTCTCCATGCAAAAGACATTCCTGTAGAGTTTCAAAATACTCATATACCCCAGCCATTAGCCTGTTTCTTTCTTTTAAACTTTCCCCAAGAGTCTTCTTTAGAATTTCAGCTTCTTTCTCAAGAATTCTCACTCTCTCCTCAAGCAGAATAATTTCCTCTGAGTTCACAACACGTGCAGAAAACTTCTGAGATGAAATATCACTAACCATATGATTTGAAGTTGAAGCCCTCGAGTCTAACGATTTCTTCTTGTTGCCCTCTGGAAGATTTTGAGCCGACATCCTTTTATTTCCAGAAGGTTATTTCTCTTCATAATCTCGTGCCTAGTGGTGCAGATTTGATGATGTCATTGCGTTTTCGATCCCTGGCCAAGTGTTTCCGGCGCTGCTCTCAAAGTTGGTGGTTAAACTCTTAGCAGGGTGCTCTTTTTCCTCTAAAAAGAGCTTCGTTCTTGGTTCTTTCTCTTGATGATGGAAGTACTAAACCAGTCCACAAAAAATGATAAAGAAGTCATTGAATTTTGTTAAGAAAACATGATCGCAACATGTGGATGCCTTTGCTTACCAATGAGAATTCCAGAGGTAATGAGGTGGGTATTATAGTCATGGAAATTTCAGTTGCTTTGCTTAGGTTCTAAGAAATCTGTGTACTTATGTTTCTCTCTGTGTGAGTGTGTGTGTGTGTGTGTTTTTTTTTTTTTTTTTGGTTTCCGGGGGGGAGGGGGGGGGGCGTGAGTAGGGAGGGAGAGAGTGGGGGGTCAGAGTTTTGCTGCATAACGTTTGTCCTCTTATATGCAAAGACAATTTCTCTACTAAATTTAGCGGTTGCACTGTCAGAGCGGTTAACGAAGGGTGTTTGCTTAAGTTGGCAGAGATAAGCTTCCGGCATTTGCCTAATTTAAGAGGTGGCAAGCTTTGGCTGCATATTAGCATGAGGCTCTGCCTCAGTTTCAGAACTTGCAGGTTTTACACCTAGTTTACAAACCATGCCGTTTACCAGTTGGTACGAATGGTAAATCCTATCCAAGGTCGTTAGAATCAGCGTTCTAAAATACGGTCAGTTTTAAGGGCGAGTTTGGTGGTTCAAATAAAATTTTCTTATAAGGCTCTCGCTTTGGAATTTGGGCAGCGGCTTATCATTGAGCCCAAGTTTACACCCCATACCCACAAAATGGGCATTTTACAACACACAGGTTCTGTTCAACAAAGCAGAGAACTAGGAAACAGAGATTTCTTTAACCCCATACTCCCATGGTAGATAAATAAGCACAGCTTGATTATAAATACACGGCGCTTGTTTTTCATTGTTCGTCTAACTCTTTACAGACGCAACGAAAAGAAACACTAAAGTACAGAGGTGTACATCCATTATCCTCCATACATACATTAAAGGCGAGATGAGAATAGCAGCATTTTCTAGTCGACTGGGACCTCCACCTCCATTTTCATACCCGGTTTGTCTAATATCTGGAAAACGAATGAGGATTTAATGGAAATAAAAGTTAGAAAAAGGAGAAAACCATACATGCCAAAAGAAATGAAACATTAAACAGCTTCATCCATCTTTATACTGTTATAGTTTGGCAGGTAAAACATATTTAGCTTCAGCATTCTATTCTACAATATATTAGCAGTTCTTTCATTTCATTTCCTTTGTCTGGTAAGGCGAGCACTTCATTACTCAAACAGTACTAAGGTGTTCTATAAAATTCAATTAGCAAGAAAAGGGGCTTAAGAATGGCGTTTCGAGAAAAAAGAGAGTTGATTCCTTGAAGGGCAGCTTCCTGAAGTTTTCTTCTAGATAGTAGATACTGCAGCTCAGAAAAGTTTACTTGTAAATGATTATGTTTTAAAATCGATATATTTTGTTTGTTAGTGAAGAATTAGCAATGAGATACTTGTCTGAAAGTAACTTCTCCACACTATCAAAATAAGTGACCTTTTCTTTTACTTATGAGTTGGTTAAAAAAGTAACTAGAGCATGTCTGGAGAAAAAAGAAAAAGGTTACTTTTATGTTTAGCTGAACATGCTTCAACTCAATACCAAATGTAAGTATATTGAAACAAGTATTTAAGCCAGACAAACCTCAACAAAGTCATTTAACAGAAGATGTGACTCCCTTGTATAACCAGCTTCATGCAAGAGTTGACATAATACTTCCTGAAAAACACAAAAACTGATAACAAACTAGTAGTGTCTGAAGCATTAAGTTCTACCAAGTTAAGGACAAATATGTATCTTCAGAAAGCCTAGTGACTTTACGAGAAATAAAACCATCCACCAATTCTAAGCTTACTTAACCTCAACTAAGCCACAAAACCCATGACTCATCATCCACAGACACTAATCTTACGGACAAATAAAAACCAAAAAACACTGTTTACTCAGTCAATATTGAGTATGGTAGCGGGTACTTCTTAGAAACAAGGTAAAACCCAGAAAGGAAAAAATGATAAATAAATAAATGAAAAACAAAGAAATTAAGAAAATTCTAGTGGCCAGTCAACATACAGAGCTAAACGAATTAAATTTCTATATAGCATTCATCATTCTCCAACTAATTGTCACATTTTATCAAGTTAACCAACTACCAAAATCGTCTGTAAAAATATAGGGGAATGCAATATTGTGATTTAACATGGTTTCTATGTCCATGAAGGGCCATAATCTTCCCATTTAAGCATAAATTGACACAGACCAGAAGGTAAGTATCTGTTGTTTTACATCTTCTTGATGACCCAAAAGACAAATGCTTAGCTTGTTGTATCTCTTGACGATAGTTGGTAGTGGATAGAAATGAATAGTTCCAAAGCTAGTTCCAAAGCAAGTCAATACTACCAAAATAGATTAGCATATTCCCAGCTTCACAACGAAGAATGAAACAGCAAATCATATAGTAGCAACAAAAAGCAGCAAAATAATACCTCTCTTTGCTCATTTGACATGAACGAGCCAGTCAAATCATTGAGCACTTCTCTTATTTCATTAAAAGATACCTTCCCATTGCAATCAAAGTCGTATACTTTGAAAATAACTGAGACACAGAGACATATAACAAGGTCAACATATTGAATAAGTACTAAAGAAAACAATATAATATAATGCTAAATCTCTTGCAATTTTAAAACTGGCCGATATCGATAGGATCACAGCTAACAAAGATTTGGGAGAAAATTCACAAATAATGCAGAAGAAAACAGTAGAAAAGATATGAAAGGAGCCAACGAGAAATAGGAAAAAAGTTCTTCCTGCCAAAATGATAAAATAAAATAAACTTAAATTGCTTATACATTAGCCAATTATTGCTTATACATTAGCCAATTTCAATAGTTAGCTTCACAATTTCTCTTCGTAACAAAATTTTCAGAAAAAGAGTCATCCATTCTTTGAAGATCTAATCCTGAAAGTTTCTCGAATTTCCTATTTCCAGAACAACCAAAATTTCATTCTGCCATATTTTAACCATATGAGATTCCAGAAAAAACACGTGCCTATTTCAGAACCATTCAGACTTAAAAATCAAAACCTATACAGTTGAATTTCTAATCAATCGACATGAAGATGTACTGGTAGTGAGACAAGGAACCAGAGAACAGCAGAACATGTACACATTATTTTCTCTGGACAAGGCTTAACAGCTTACTCTCAACTTTCTGCGGTATGGTTGCTTTAGCACTGAAAGCTGACAAAAATCCTACAAAGTCCTTGAAATTCAATCCATCAACCATCTTCAGCAGCCTCTGTAAGCATCCAAAAGAAAAATCAGTCAAACATGCATATATCAGAATCACAAACAGCAACAGAAGAAAATGTTTTGCTGAGCTTAAAATTTTGCTTGTTAAGTAAATAATAGTAAGCTTACAGTACAGCATTTTCTTCACGGATCAGAAACCAAAAACAGTAGTAAATTAGTTATTTCACAGTAAAGCAATAGTTTCTTTTGGAATAAGTGACCTTTCCCTTGTGATTATAAAAGGAATTTATGAATAGTAACTTATTTTGAAACTATACAGTCTACACAGATGCTCACATAGTTTACCTGAGAAAGTGGATTCATTGCAAACTCTGGTACTGATAAAAATTCATCTGCTGATATGAACCCCTTTGCATTTCTATCTAGTTGGCAAAATCTCTTATACAGAGCCACTATTTCTTGCTGAGTAACTACATAATTGCCCCAAAAACATGTCCAAAGAAAAAAGAGAAAAAAAAGGGGGGGAATCAGTTTAACAAAATTTGAAAAGTCAAATGAAGATTAGAATCTAAGATTCTAGGATAAACAAAAAGCTTACTTACACAGATTATTGCAGTGTTCTTGAACTTCTTCAATATCATACTGAGTCAACAAGGATGAAGCCGTGCCCATCGCTAAATTTCCTACAAAATCCAACAAATGCAACGTAAATAAAGGCAGCCCACTTATCAAAATCCCATTTTTCACTTACAGAAACCACTATTTGGTCCCGAAAATAAAGAACAAGAAGAGTTATAAGCAACAAAAAGAAAAATAGAAAGGCTGACCTGAGATTCCAAGATATTCTGAGTGAAGGGACAAGAATGAAAGCGGATAATCGGGTACCGGCCACGACACAAATGTCAAATTCTTTTATAGTGACGAATTTGGATGAAGATTGCCTAGTCATCACCGGAGCCCAGACAAAGGGGAGGGAAAAATAAAAAGAAAAAGAAAAGAAAAAGAGCATCGTTGATTGTCTCGACAAGCGGACACAGTGACGACGAAATTAATGTTTATCTATTTGTTTGTTTGGATGTGAGGCAATACGACATGTTTCTAGCAGATTAGCAGCCCTACATGCCATATCCCCAACCTTTGCTTTCTGTGGCCAAATCTTCGTTTTATGACGGACTCTGTTAGTTTGCCATTACAGACCATTTGCAACAATGTCTTTTTTCAATTTTACAGCAAACTTGAGAAATAACGCTCTTTCCTTTTCTTTTCCTCACTTAGAGATGCTCTTTATTTGTTAAAATATAGAGAATTTATAATGTAGAGAGAGGTAAAATGCGTATTGAGAATATAAAAAAGTAGAAAATATACCATTGTAATTGAATAGTTATCAAATCAAATGTCAAATTAGTTATAGGTAAAATTATAAATTAGTAAAATAAAGAGCATCAAACAAGCTCCTAGTCACTTATTTATCAGGTTAATTTATACATACCACTATTTTTATGTATCTCACAATATATTATGAATGTACACTAATTGAAACATTGTTTTTATAATACACTACTTTTTACTAATATATACATAGATATAAAATAAGAAGATAAATTACACAACAGGAAGGAGATGGAATTTTTGTTTATGCTAGAGTTTGTTCTGGGTAGCTTTTCTATAAAGTGATTTTTGGGAGAATGTGTGGTGGAGAATTGGAGACAAATTATAGGAAAATGTGAATAATAACTTTTTACGGAGAATATCTAGTCGGAAATAAAGTTCTACCAATTGACAATCTTTTTAGTGAATTTTAATCTAGAGAGAACAAATGCTATTTCTTTTAACAAGTTTTTCTTTTCTTTTCAATTTTATTTTATTTTATCTTTTACCAGTATTACTAGTTTTTATGGATCTAAAGCTTAGTTGTTATCTCTTCCTTATTTTAACTCTCTTGTGATTTTGATTATCCATGCTTTTTAGTATGTTATTTGTCTATTCCATTTTGAAGATATATTATTAATGTTTGGCCTTAAAAATCATGAAATTATGGTTGACCGCCAAATTGTATCAATTCAGGTTGGTTTGAGTTGTTTTCAAGTGGACGTGGTTCCATTTTGGGTGAAAAAACTTAGACCAAAATTGTTCGAAACTACCAAAAAATTGCCGAAACCATACAAAAATCTGTCCAAACTACGGGCAACTGTGTCCAGACAGAAATGGCATTCCTTCTTCTGGCTGGGCCAAAAGCTAACTCAATCCGAACTATGCTCGACCTAAATACATGTACTGTAGTTATAAAAATATACTTGCAATTTTATTGTATGCTTAAACTCTTATATGATTAGGAAAAAATAGTGGCGCTTGTAACTAGGTGGAAGGTGAGGAAGGAGAGACTGGTGATTTGTCAAGTTTGCCCTGAAATAAAATTGAAGTTATGCAAATGGTCCCGAATGGTTATTTAACGAATCTGTTCAAAAAGGGCCATCTCAGTATGGAAAGCAAATATAATATATGATAATCCTAGGTTTAGTTTGGTATTATTAGAATTCTTCTAATAAACACGTATGTTGTACGGGATAAAAAAACTATTGTGAGAATAATTAATTTAAGGTTTGGTAAATATTTTTACTAAAATTGTTGCACAGGTCAAAAGCAGTTTTTAAGTGTTTTGTAAATTCAACTGCTTCATTGCTATGCCGGTTTATATTTAATAAAAAATACACGATTTAAATCTTAATTTATTACATGGTATCCCTATTTAATATATGTAATATATACGTAATATTTCAAAAAGAATTACAAAATATCGACAAGTAATAACTAAAGCTAAAAATTTATTTGAAATTTCCTTTTAACAGAAAAAATTATTTGATGTCAACTAATTAATAAAAATACACAAAAAAATTAAACAAATATATATAGTGTACAATCAAATAAATTATGATTCAATGAGAAAATTTAAATAAAATAGATTGTTGTATAAGATAGTTTGTAAATTTCTCTATTTTTATCTAGTATATCAAAAGATTAAAAAAAGGTGTAAATGTAAGATTAAATTTAACAACTTACTTATTATTAATTGGAGAAGCTAAAAGTAGAAGTTGGGAAGCTAGCTTTTCTCAAGATCTGATGTAGAATATTATTAAGTTTTTTTTTTAATTTACCTGACAAGGACATGAATGCGAAACTAACATAACTAAAATAATATACTTTTTTTTTTAGCCCTACCTCGACTCGAAAATCTAAGTTCGAGGTACCTTTTAATTCATGAAAACTTTATTTACATAGATAGGACGGGGGCTTAAAGAAATAAATAACATACTAATTAATTAATGATCTTGGATTTGTTGTTTATAGGCTTTCAAAGTTCAAACCAATGAGTTACATAGATAAACAATCAATATGGGATGGCCAACTATATTACGCGTCAATCACATGTGAGATAAACATGTTTTTAAGAAATCCTCGAATCCAACTATTCAAAAGCTATTCCTTTAATTCAAATTTATCTGTTTAATAAACATGTTTTTCAGAAATCCCTGAATCCAACTATTCAAAAGCTATTTCTCTAATTCAAATTTATTTGTTTATTTGTCTGTTTGTTTTCGCATGCAATAATGTTCTTGTGTTATGAACTATTTCGATAAACTGATTGAGAGTCATGAAATTTTCTAACGAGATAGATAAGTGTAACACCTCGCAAGATTTTAACAATAAAGTAAGCAAAATGATAATATTTTAATAATGACGGGAAACTACTTGAATTCCAAGGATTTCACGATTATGGCTCAATTGAACGCAAAAAAAAATAGAATTTGACAATATAATCGTATCAAATTACAAAGTTGCAAGATTTCCATTCAATTGAATAACGAAAATTGAAATATGACAATGTGATTGTATTTGAATTGTTACTCAAATGAATATTGATAACATGATTGATATTTAAACAATGAATTGGAAGGTAACTATTGACATTGCATTGATAAGGATTGACTAACAGCATAAGGTTGCGGTATTGAATAACAACGTAAATTTATACGTCACAAGACTCAAAGATTGTTATTCTAGAAATGCCTAAAGACAAGAACGTGGTCGTTGATTAGTATGACGTGAAATGTAACCACCAAATTGTAAACCCTATTAAGTTGGAGGTCTTGAATAACATAGATCAAAGTACTATGACTTAATTGTAAGACAACTTAAAGAATAAGGACTGTCTGAGCAATTTGGCGCCAAGTGTACAGTGCCTTATCACGCCACATGTTATGTTCTGACTGGTGAATCTCAAAGGTTTATTAAAACCATTTAAATTCGGATATTTCTACCATATATAAATAGGGAAGGAAAGGATGGAAATTTCACAAGCAACCCAATCATCCTAAGACTCTTTCTTCCGACTTCTCACTTCCTCTTTCCCTCTCCACATCCTTTGGCCTATGACCTTGTTTCTTGAGCTCTTTGTTGAGCTCTTCATAATATAACAACATAAATATATATAGGAAAATTCATTCAAGAACACTAAAGGGTAAAAAGCAACCCTTAAAACCTATTAAACCTTAAGTGTTATACTTGAAAATGACCCCTTATCATATACATAATGAATACAACTTGAACTGTCACTTTGATTGAGGAAAATGAAGGTTTTGAAGGCATTTGTCAACAACTCAAAAGAATTTTTAGAAAAATTAAGTTAAAGAAGTGAGTAACTAATATTTTGATTCGCTTTCTACATTTATGAAACTTTAATAAGATAAGCATGTATTTTGATTCATGATTTCCATAAAATGAATATAGATTTTGATGCATTGAAAAGAAAGATTGATTGATTGTATTTGAATCACTAGTTGCTCTACCGTCTTCTATTGAATTGCTTTGAATTGTTTCTCACACTATGACCTATTCAATGATCCCAGGATAGGGAAGATTAGTGCGGTGTTTGCTTTGAATTGGAACTTCGGTAAGAGTCAACCGGGGTTAATTGTGGATTCACTTAATTATACATGGCTATGATTGAATTGATTGAATTGATATGATTCTTACGCGCACAACGGGCAGTAGTTTAACTGGTGATAAGTCCCTCTTGTGCATTGAAAAACTTTGTACATTGAACGATTTTCTTGAAAATAATATTTTAAATAAAAGGTAAATCAAAGGGTTTTGTTACTCACTGAGTGATTCGTACTCACTCCCCCTTTGCTATAATTTTTGTAGATGATTGAAGCTATAATATTTCAAAAGTAAGGCAAGCTAGAAGTTAGATCGTACTCGTAAACTAGTGTAGAGTTGTACCTGTAGTGTAAACCTATCTTTGAAGTTATCATGAATTTAATACTTTTATGCCCCCCTCGATGATATGCATATTTTTACATCTTATAACCTATAAAACAATATGAAGATATAATCTTGATATTGATTTGAATTCTACTTTTCATTATAAAAGTTTTCTAATGATTTGGCGCACCTTAGTAATCAGTGAAATATATCTATTAATACAACTTCTTGTATTTTTTTATATTTTATTGAGAAACCTATCTTTAATGTTTTCTTAAAAGTTTAACAATTTGTTAGCTTATATAATTAGCTTTATATGTTAAATTCTATAAGATAAGATCAATTGGATTGTTTTGTATATCCCGTTTCCGTTGCTTGAATTGAAGCTTCCGCTATGATACTTGTAAATTAATACAAGATGTTCAGAAATATTATAAAATTAACGGGGGCGTGACGTAAGACTCTGATAAAGAGATAGATCGCTTACTTGGCAGAACTTTAACAAAAGCGGCCCCTTTAGATTTCCACTACATAGGCGATAAGGCTCCTAATCAAGATATAGATATGGCTCCTTAGTCGGACCGTGAGAGTCATATTCTAAAATTCATTGAAACTACCATTTTTGAAAGCAATTCTGCTTATAAAACAATATATCAGATCATGTAAAAATTTTTAGGTAATCTATTTTTTGGAGAGATTTAGAGGTGATTCTTCTAGTAATCTTTTTGCAGATTTAGAGGTGTTGTCATTGAAGTGCCACTTCAGAGCTCCCTTTCAGATGGTTCGACCGATCAGAACAATATGGTCGACTAGAGAAAAGGAAAAAAAATACATAATACGACTAATGTTACTAAGTTGAGATCGGACATTGAGGTCCGAACAGGACGCGCCGATCAGAGGAAGCTCGATCAGGAAACATGCTCTGTGGATATATCTAGCTCTTTTTCTGGTTGGCGCAAAAACTTGTAAGTTCTGACAGAAAGCTTGGAGATCAGATGACAGATCTTTTTTCGCCTCTGGATGTGACTAAATGGCCGAACAGAACTTCTAACCCCTTGTCAAGATCAAGGAAGCTAAAGGTATCAATAAGGCGCGTAAGGAATATGGGAAACAGTTGACGATTAAGGACGGTTATTAGGACGAAAGTGTAGAAAATCCCTAAAGAACCACGATATTTGCCTATAAATAAGGGCCTTGGAATGTCAAAGAGTGGATGCCTTTTTACTTAAAAAATGGAATCTAGAGAAAGAATTCTTGCATTATACTTATTTAGTTCTGAACACGTCTCCTAATCTAGTTCTAAATCTCATGCTCATATCAAACTCTGCTCTGATAAGAAACTCTAATCAATCCTCACATCTACATCACACAAACCTGGCTGACTTGGGTCCATATCAAAACTCATCGTCAACATAGATTATCACTAACTTTTATATACATTTAGAGAAAAATTTATAGAAGTTTAGTGCGGTCTATCACGCTCCCAATTTCATCACTATATTATCTTGAAATATCAGTAGTGGATGTGTTTAAATATGTATCTCAATTTAAAATCGAATGCTAGACTTTATAAATACAAGTCAAATACTATTATATTTAATATCATTTTACAATACTATTGTGGCCACTAACAACGAAACTTCGGCTACACACTGAAATCTCAATCACATACATATATCTTCTCTATCTTTGGGACGATCTGGTCACATAAGTTCTTAATTCAATGCCTATAAGGTGGTAAAAAAGGAAGGAATGGGTGTGTACAACGTATTAATTGAATAACCAAATATCTTGATTCACCTTTCATGTAAAAGATACATTTTTGAGAAAACCCTGTAACTCACAAAGCCTTCTAATGCATAAAACATTTCAATGCACAAATGGGCCCATCACTAGTTAAACTACTACCTGTGGCGCTCACATGATTGACTAAGACCACATTGTAAGGTCACAAAGATTCAAATTGGCTAAGACCACACAGCAAGGCCGCAAAGATTACCACATAGCCAAAATGACCAAGACCACATAGTAAGGTCATATTATCATAAAGCAATTCAAAGCGGGTAGAGCATTAACTAGCGATTCAAATGCAATAAATCAATATTTGTTTCCATAACAATGCATAAAGTTCATATTCAATTTATGAAAGTTTAATGCATGATTGAAAAGGAATCAAAGTACCGGTTACTCATTTTTTGGTTCAAGGATTCTTTGAACAATTCTCTGTGAAAGATTGCCTTCAAAATGTATTATTTAAGTAGGAGTTATATATATATATATATATATATATATGTATAGAGAGAGAACTTTATTTCAGGTATAAAAAGAGTATTTTGGGACGTTTTAATTATTGTTTTCTACCTCACAATAAGGTTGGACGAATTTTGGTGAATTTTCTTATCCTTTGCCTCCTTTTTATAGTGTTAGGAATTAAGTGTATTTAAATAACAATTGGAATCCATTATTTACAAGACTAAGATGTGTCTTGTACATTTGGCAAGATCTAGCAAAGATTTTATTTATATAAATGTCATGTGCCTTAAAACTTAGCACAAGTGGCAAGTTTAGTATTTAGAAAAATAACAAGTGTTTACATCCTTGGCAAATCATCATTCTTTTAATTACAAAAATAGCATATGTCTTATATTTTGGAAATTTTAGCGCTATATATTAAAGAGGACGATGTAACTTGATCATTATCTATTTATTTATTTGTTAATCATCATTAAAGTAATGACCATAAAACTTAATTGATTCTTAAATTTTTGGCGGGGTTTTATACAGTCCGACTATGGAAACAAGGCCGGGCTCTATACTCCAATGAGATGTTGACACTTTGTCTAGAAATAAGGTGTCAGCATCTCATTGGAGATGGAGTCTGGCCTTGGTTCCTTAGAATTGGCCAAGTTTAGTGCATTGAATGATTTTTAATTTTAATTTTTTTTTGATACAATGGTGAATATAGGGGAGGGGAGGGAAATTTGGAGAGGAAAATGTGTGGTTTGAACTTGAGACTTCTGACCCGAAATGCGAGTATTTTAGCCATTAGAGCACAATTTGAACTACTAATTTTAAAATTATTGTTGTCTACGAGTAACTAACATTTCTGTTTCTCTTTTAAATTTTTTTTTTAAAAAAAAAAAAAGACAAACATTTCCATTTCTGTTGTTACATCAAAACACTAACATTTCTGTTGTTACGGCAAAGCATGTATCACCATTGTAAATCATCAAATATTTTATTGAATAAAGGTAAATTAGGTTTTTGACTAATAAGGGTGTATTTGAAAATCAAAAGATTTTGTTGGATCTGCCATTTTTATATATAGTGATTAATATTGCAGCTAACACTAGTAACAAAGTTTATTGAGAATTGATCATATATCACCCCCAACAAGCAGCGTCGTCACCCGATCTTGCGTCACCACCAAGTCTGATCCTCCCACGACCACAAGTATCTCGCGACGCCATAAAATGTCGGTCAAATACTATTTGTAAAAAAACCTTACAAATTGTTTGAGAAAAAGAGGTATTATATTGTACCATCGTATCCCTATGCGTTTGAGATTGGGGAAAAAGATAGTCTAGAAATAGATGGTAATTAAAATTATCTTTAAATGGTAATTACATCTCTATGTACATTTGCGTTTGAATGTTTGCAACATTATGGCAGCGGTTGTGTTCGTAGCTTCAAGAAGATGAAAATTTATACCAGGCGCGTAGTAGGTGCCAAAATGGGAAAGGAAGATGAAGAAAGAATCCACCCCCTTTTATCTTTTAATTTGTACAAGGTGAGGATCATAAGAGTAAAAATATGAAGCATGGAAACTTCAAAAAAACTAGCGTTTCGTGTCAGAAACATTTTGGAAACTGAAACTCTCCTGAAACTCTTCGAAAAAGTTTCGGAAACTCTTATGGACACTTTATGAAAATTTTTAGGAAACTTTATGACAAAAAATTCAGATTTTTATTAAAAAAGGAAAACTTAATTATAGTCATGCTAAAAAAATTATAAATGGTAATTTCATTAACATTTTAATATAAAATCTTTTATATATATATATATATATTAAAGTAAGATAATTGTTATATGTAGGTTTTCTCGTCAAAACAACTATCCTACTTTTATATGCTTCTTTTATTTTATTATTTTTCTATTTTATTATTAATAATAATATAATAATAATCTATTAGTGTTATCCATTAATTGCATTTTGCCATTATTTTATTTTATAAAAATCAGTTAAATGATAAATATTTTTTATTTTATATATAATATACTATTTGTTATCCATTAGTATTTCCTATATTTATTCTATTAGTTTTTAGGATATTTTTAAAGATTTAATATTTCTTTAAAATTCTGACAGTTGATAGAGAAATTTCAAGTGTTAGGCTATTAGATCTTTCTTCTCATTTGATTAAGCGTCTACTCGTGAGCTTGATGGTATAATAATAAAATAAAATTAAATCAGTATTAAAACTTTTACTTTAATTCAATATTATAAACTACAAACCATAAAACTTATGGCTATATGTTTAGTACATTATTGCTTAATTTGTTTTTTTAGGAAATATATATTAGTAAAAGTTTAAGTTGGGGGATACAATAGTAATAATATTTGATGGTGATGATGATTCAGAATAAAAATAAAAAATTTTCTTAATTCTTTTTAGAGCGGAAAGTGGTTAAAAATTAATTTTATGGATAAATTATATAGAATTTATCTTTTGTTGTAATGTTGCTTTCTTTTTGTAATAAAAAGGCGTATACTTTAAATTTCTTGAAATAAATTAATGAAATAGTGATTTCTTTAGAGAATGTATCAGGAAATGTGAAAAATAATTTTTCCAAGAATATGTGGAAGAGAATGAATGTGGAAAAGAATTCATTTTGATCATCTACACCCTAATATACATCAATTGACAGAATGTGCGCGTAGAGTAATTCTAAAATTATATAAATTTCGTATGCTCTCTTTTTTATATAGTTTCTTAGTTTCCATACTCCACATGAAATTAATTTTATGTTAAAAAGTTCTTCATTCTCATTTTCATTACTTAAGAATACTGTTTTATGAATGATAATTTAATTAACTTTGTACCAAGTGAAAATATTATACGTTTTAATTTGATTATGTTTGTGCATATTAGTAAAATATGTATATGAGTGAGTAATACGCAATAAAATTGTGATTATTTAGTTTTTAAAATTACCATGTATTTTTTCTGCTAATTATTATATTATGTCGAAAGCACGGGTATAAAACTAGTAAATATTTAAAGCAACTTAAACTAAATTAATTAAATTTCTTATTGAGAAAACAGTATAAGAATAAATCTAGTTCTAAGTTGTAAACATTGAACTTTTGGGATAGCCCCAATATTGGCACATTAATTTCGTTGTTTCAGCCCCAACATTGACATATTAATTTCACTTCTGGTACTCGAGGTAATTAGTTATGATTTCAATTATATCATAATCAAATCATAGTAGTTTTTAACATTAGTTAAATTGCTAATGAAACACTAGGAACGGAAATTTAACATTAGTGTTTTAAAGTTGAATATCGTTTTTTACTTGAATTTCAAGGCTAAAAATTGAAATTATAAAAAAAATAACAATTACTACATAACGTTTCCGTAACACTTCGTGTTATACATTTTTCAAATCATGTTTCCCTGTGTCTCGTCCCGTTTCGTGTCCCATTTTCATTTCCGTGCACCCTAGAAGACTCAAACTCGAATAAAGTAAAGACGTGTTTTTAGCACTAGGATGAACACCTTGGTGGAGAAGAAAGAATTCTGTTTTTCTGATTTACATGAAGTACACACAAGTTGACAACATAAGGAAACTGTCAAGTGT
Source organism: Nyctanthes arbor-tristis (assembly GCA_963692815.1). NCBI lineage: Eukaryota > Viridiplantae > Streptophyta > Magnoliopsida > Lamiales > Oleaceae > Nyctanthes > Nyctanthes arbor-tristis. Next base: position 5,520 of record CAVNYN010228745.1, on the reverse strand, counting down.
TATCGAAATGATCGATTATTTGCGTTGTCAAATCGCTCTCTCTGCTTTTCCTTTTTCTTGTGTTGGGCTTTCTTTTCTTTTCCGGAAACGCATGGCCGGAAATGTCTCCGGAGAATAGCACAGAAATGGGGGATGGGGACTGACGAACCGGGATTGGAGTTGGGGGTGGGGTTTTTACATTGCAGACTAATTGGGGCTGTGGGTTTTTAAAATTCAATTTTTTTTTTTTGGCTCGACAAGTCTGGCCAGGAGAAGATTCTTGCCTTTGTCACGCTTCGGTCTTCACGATGGGTTGGGCCCCACAAATGATTTGGCGGATAAGGTTGGTACGTCTTGCTTATCCTAATAATTATTTAATTTAATAATAGTCATACTACTAATTAGTCATTTACCCTTTATGAATGAGCTTTGTGTGGCGCATCACGCTTTAATTGTTGAACAACTTTCACGCTTTAATTGTTGAACAACTTTCCCTAAAGTTAGAACAAATGTCCCGCGGATTGTTTACTACTTACCTGAATGAACTTTTGAAAACTGAATCACGGGCATCAAGTGGTCTTCCCAAAAGAAGGCTAAATTAAGTTTCACACCCTTGAATCACGGAAGGTTTCCAGTTTAATCACTAAAGTTCCATTTACATCCTCAATGTTAAGTTTTCCTTTTGTATCGAGGCTCCAAAAACTTCCTATACACGTAATTCTATCTTTTTTTTTTTTTTTGGCCGAGTATTCAAATTTAATGTGCTACCAGTTGACATATTATAGTTCACTATTTCTTCCTCTTGTATTTCTTTTGGATACCTTTTTTCTTTTCATTTTTATTTTTTTAACAACATATAGTATTGACTATTGAGAGGCAGGGAAAGCTTAGATTTTTTTTTTTTTTTTAATTTGAAAGAAAAGAAAGCTTAGTTTAGGTCATAAGACTAAGAGAATGCCTTCTCAAGCTGTTGGCATGGTCTCGAGCCTCTACGGACGAATACAATGAAGTTCATTGTGAATAAAATAATATATATGTTCACACTATTTAATTATTTCTATTCCTAAGAAGAAATTAATTTCCATCCAAAGACTTTCGAACCGTTGTGGTCTCACCTCACATAACATAAGAATATTGGTATTTTTTTTGTGAATATCACTTTCAAACTTGCGTTAAAAATCAAGAGACCATTACTGATTAAAGAGACTAATTGATAACCTAATCCAGCAAAAGGCAACAAACCAACATTGTTATTATAAAATAAAATTACGTAACCCAATTATAGGAAGCAACGTATTGTTTTTCATTTTATTAATGCCACTTTGTTGATTCTTTTCCCTATTATTAAAGCATGATTGTGGGGTAGCCCAATAAAGCCAATTAATGTATGGGGAAATGGATAGACCATCTTTTACCTCCCCTCCCATTTCTTCCTTCAAAAAAAGACATAATAAATTTTTAAAAAATAATATTTTTGTAAAAAAATTGAATATCAATTGTATAATAAAAAAAGTAATGATAAAATAATTTGTAAAAAAATTTTTAAAATTAAACAAAATCCTCTAACACTCTCCCCATACATTATTTGAGAATAATTTTTTATCCTTTAATTTTTTCTTTTTAATTTTTTTCTCTTCACATTTTTCCCTAATATTAATATTGCTCTTATGCACTCAATGAAATGGCATGAGAATGCAACGCGCCGCAAATACAAGTTTGCCACTCTAATCACCATAAGCGATTGGTTGAGAATCTAATGTGCTTTGTATGTAAAACTTTGGGGACCACGATGGCAAAGTTTCCCGTAGATAAATTCGGATGAAAAATCCAAAGAATCTTCTGTGCTTAGACCATATCAATCCCTTTCATTTTTGCATCTACTCTGTTATCCTGTGACTCAACAACCCAGCAAAATTCAACAAACAGAAAATCAAAGAGAAAAATGTCTGCCGATGAAGTATTCATTGGTTCCATCGATCAAGGTACGACAAGCACAAGATTCATCATCTACGACCGCTCTGCTACTGCCATTGGATCTCACCAAGTTGAATTCACTCAGTTCTATCCACAATCAGGGTAATCTCTTTAAACTGTATAAAAAGATTAGATTTTTTTTTCCCTCTGTATCAATCTATATTTGTTTGCAAGAAATATTGATATTTTTTTTTTGTGAAATGGTTGACTTGATATGAATGGGAAATCGGTGTCACTGGGCAATGCCATCTCCACTGGGCAATGCCATCTCCAGTTTGGAGATGGCAACAGCAAATCTCCAAATTTGCAGATCCTGCATTTACAGGAATGCCATTCCTCAAATTGCAAGCTAGTCCCAACCTTTTTTATTTTTATTTTTCAGTGTTCATAGCTTTTATATTTTTCGTTCGTTTTAGTCCTTATATTTTATTTTTCGCCATTTTTTTAATCACCTCATATAATTTGAGTCATCTCGTACTTATTATCTAATTTATGGATTGCAATAAGTTTTTTTTTTCCTTTTTTTTTTTTAATTTCATCTGTATTTAATAGAGTAGTCCTATTTGGGATGAAAAAAAAAGAAAAGTTTGGATCCGAAACAAAGATGTATACATTACATATTTTACTACAAACACACAATGTCATCTTCAAGTGGACAAATTAAGAAATGTAAGCACACATGAACATGGGAATTTTGACAGTAGACGAACGAAGTATAATTGTAAAGGAAGTTAAATAGGAAACATAGAGATTTGAATAAAATTTGGAGATTATGGGTTGGACAAGGTTAAAAGAAATAGAGATTGTAAATCTCTATTTTAGAGATAGAGGAGGGGAAAATAGAGTTTTGGGTTGGAGATGGCCTCAAGTAAGTAAACTGCAAAAAAAAAAAAAAAAAGTGGAATCTGATCTGTGAGGGCGGAGATGGGAAGGGAAGATTTATATGAATACATGTGGGGTCCTTTAGACAGATGAGTAACATGTGTCTTTGAGTATTTGGCAGATGGGTTGAGCATGATCCAATGGAGATTCTTGAAAGTGTGCGGGTGTGCGTCGCAAAGGCTGTTGATAAGGCTACAGCTGCTGGCCGAAATGTTGACAGTGGATTGAAAGCCATTGGTTTGACCAATCAGAGAGAGACAACCGTTGTGTGGAGCAAATCTACTGGCCTCCCTCTTCACAATGCGATTGTTTGGATGGATGTTCGTACCAGTTCAATTTGCAGGTGAATTTGTTTTCTAGTTTTAATATAAAGTAGCAACAGTTTGTGGAGATTAATTTTATGTGTTCCGTTTTTCAATATTTTATCTATTTTATGGTAAATATTTATTTGTTATGCATTGTTTGATGATAATACTGATTTCTTAAGAAAGTCTATACCTAAGACTGGATCATGAGTTTTATCAGTTTCCATAAACTTTTGCTCTGTTATGTTGTCTAATCCTGAATCCTCGTTGAACTTTTCAGACAATTATTTGGGAGCAATTTTAGGGAGACATTTAAAAGTGACATTAGTAGGTGACATTCTTATATTGGCACACATTCATTGGGTGAGTGATTACCTGACAACTTTTTCATTATCCAATACAAGTGTGCCACGTAAGAATGTCACCTATTAATGTCTCTTTGTCATGTCCCCCTAGAATTTTTGATTATTTGCAGTTTTAGTTTTTTCAATTGTTTTGTTGTGGACTTGAATCAAGCATAGGACTTTGTGGTGGATAATTTGGTTGTATCCTTTCCGTTTATCTGCTCTCTTTTCAGAAAATTGGAGAAAGAGCTATCCGGAGGAAGAACTCATTTTGTTGAGACATGTGGTTTGCCGATAAGCACTTATTTCAGTGCACTGAAGCTTTTGTGGTTGTTGGAAAATGTGGATGCTGTAAAGAAAGCTGTGAAGAAAGGAGATGCCTTGTTTGGAACCATAGATACGTGGTTGATTTGGAACTTGACAGGAGGGAACACAAATGGTTTACATGTCACTGATGTGTCGAATGCTTCGCGAACTATGCTGATGAACCTTAAGACTCTTAATTGGGATAAACCCACCCTGGACACATTGGGAATCCCCGCTGAGATTTTGCCAAAAATTGTTAGCAATGCTGAAGTAATCGGTAACATAGCAAAGGGATGGCCAGTTACTGGGATCCCAATAGCTGGTTGTTTGGGCGATCAACATGCAGCAATGTTAGGACAGTCTTGCCGGAAAGGTGAAGCTAAGAGCACTTATGGCACAGGGGCTTTTATACTACTCAACACTGGCGAGGAGGTAATTAAGTCAAATCATGGGCTATTAAGTACTTTGGCATATAAGCTTGGGCCAGAAGCTCCCAACAACTATGCTCTAGAGGGTTCCATTGCCATTGCTGGAGCAGCTGTTCAGTGGCTGAGGGACAGCCTTGGCGTGATTAAGAGCGCAAGTGAGATTGAAGAGTTGGCTTTGCAGGTTGATACGTCAGGAGGAGTATATTTTGTTCCAGCTTTTAATGGATTGTTTGCTCCATGGTGGCGTGATGATGCTCGAGGAGTTTGTATTGGGATCACAAGGTTTACGAACAAATCACATATTGCTCGAGCTGTTCTTGAGAGCATGTGCTTTCAGGTGAAAGATGTCTTGGATTCAATGAACAAGGATGCTGGGCAAAAAGGTGAAGCTGAGAATGATAAGGAGAAATTCTTACTTAGAGTGGATGGTGGTGCAACTGTTAACAACCTGCTGATGCAAATTCAGGTATTGTTTTCTGCATTATTGTGATCTCAAATGGAGTTGCCTCAGCATCTTCTCTGTGAATGTTTCAATGGCAACTATCGTTAACTTTAAGCACACGCACGATGCCCCTTGAGAGATGGAGAGATTTCTATGCACTTGTAGGTACCACTTACCAGCATATTATAAATTTTGCAGTTAATGGTCTCTACTTTCTGTTGCATCCTAATACAATTTTAAGGACTCGGATTAATAATTTTCAAGTTTCCCTTCATTGTTGTTTCTTCTATGTTGTTCCGCTTTGAGTTGTTTATTTCCCCATTTTCATAAATCATCCTCAACTCAACAAAGTCTTGAATCATGCTTACGTGGGCTCAGCTATATTCTTCAATTCCATTGAACACCCATCACAAAATTTTAACTCTCAAGGTGGATGTCATAGATCTGCAAATGGAACTAATGATCCTTGTCTGGAAAGAACTAACCTCGTTGTCTGCCTGACTGTAAAGTGTCAATCCTAACCAGGTTAAAATATGAAGCTCAAGAGACATGGATTTATTTCTGAAATTTCAATTACGTCTTAGTACTGTGCCTAACTTGGAATTCGGATATGGCTGTAGCATGAGTTCAACTGTTACTTTATGTTTCCTTTCGGTTTGATTTGGTTATGCTTTTGTTCCTACTGGGATTTTTGTTCTGTGGAATTTGGATTGACTGTTATTCAAGTTCTTGATTTTCATGCTGACATACGATACCAAGAGCGTCTTAGTGAGTTATTATAGAATAAAAACTGATATCTATTACTATTATCCCCCCCAACACCCCTCCCCCCACCCAACTCCCCACCCCACCCAAAAAAA
>CAVNYN010228739.1:0-13207 GCA_963692815.1 Nyctanthes arbor-tristis | reverse complement strand
CCTTATGGCAGCTCACGAGTAGACAGATCAAATACAAATTTGGAAATTGAGAGCTCTCCTCAACTAGTTTCACATAAAGGCAAGTTTTACCTTTTATTATGACCCTTTTATTTCTCGGTGCTTTGAATTATATTATTATCATGACCTCTGCAGAGAATAGAACAAGAATCATTCCTTCAGCAACTGTTCTATGCTCCAGTCAACAAAAAAAGGTAATTCCCCGAAACACTTTAAAGGTCTAAATTCAATGCTACTTGGTTTTTAGAAGATTCTCTTTTTGGCTATTGACAAGCAAAACAACTTTAGCTGCACATAAGGAATGATTTGAATTTTTACTTTCTTCTGCATATAAAGTAGACTGAATGATTTGAATTTTTACTGTCTTGTGCATAGAAAATTAAAGTGGACTCGATTTGAATTTTTACTGTCTTCTGCATAGAAAATTAAAGTGGACTCTCCTCTAAATACAAGTTTGTATTTGGTGTATGGCAGCGTGAAGATAGCAGAGGAACTATCGGAGAATGTCTTGCAGAAGTTCCCTACGTTGGTGCTTCAAATGCCTCTATTGCAGGTGATTCCTCTAAGGAGTTCAATACAATTGAAATGGATGAGTTCCCAAGCTTTGACCTTGGAATCTGAACGAGATACATCATTGAAGGGACGTAGAATGAGAAATTTTGCCATGATACCCTATAAACTTCTGCCTTTTCTAAAGCACGTGCACTAACTTCGGAGTGCCAGACAATGTCAAATTTGTTTGAAATACTAGCTAGTGTTCCAGATGAGATACTAATAGCTAGTGTTTGAAATACAAGTTTTTCTCTTCCACCCCCTCACTTCTTACAAAATTGCTGCTTAGTTTAGGCATGGTTGTCAGTATCGCGATCCGAATTGTTGGATTGTACAATCTTATGATTTTACCTATGATCTTAAATTAAAAATTGATCCAAATTGTTGGCATGCTAGCCATTTGATATGATCGTACACGGTCGGTGTTGGGTTGCATAGGGTCGTACATGAGTATGATCTTTGTACAATCCTACTAATCCTATATTTTTTTTCACCCAAATTATTATAGATCGATTTTCATGCCAAAGATGTTAAAACAATGCAATAAGATGCTAGTTTCCCATTTTATATGATAATCTAAAAGGAAAGTGATGTCTCTATGCCTTGTGTTTCTGTGAAAAGAAAAAAAAATGGAGAGTGATACCAAAAAAGAAAAAAAATATCTATATTTTGTGTTGAAGAGAAGAGGGATCAACACACACACAAAAAATTGATTAGATAGAACACTAGAGATTTAAACAATGCCTTGGCTTAGTTTAAAATTAAAATTATAGAAAGTTACTTATATAATTGCGATATTTAATGATTATATTAGATAATAGATAGAATCTAAAATCGCCACTTGTGAGGAATTTCATTTGATTGTTCAGATCATGTATGTGCATAAAATGTCACACTTAAAATGTATAATTGCCTCTTGGGTTGTTATTTGGAAGGGAAAAAAAACCCTAAGATGTAAATTATTATTTTCTCTAAGTGAGTTATTATTAATTTATATACATTGATTTGTTTGTTATTTTTATTTTACCTTTTAAAATACTTCTAGTTTTATAAACAACAATAATTATTTAATAGTTACCCTGTCCCATGAAAATAATTTACTATTCATTTCTCATCCATCTCAAAGTTATAATCTCCTTTCTTTAGTTAATCTCTCAATTTTCTTATTATATTCCCCCTTTTAATGTGCAATGATATCAACAAATAAAAACTATAATAATTAAACGAAAAGGGTACTTAAGAAAAAATGCTTTTAAATTCACTTTTGTCAAGAATATTTAATTTATGTGAAAATTGGTTAGTGAACTATTTTAACATCACCTGATAGAGGTAGTATTTATAAGTTCTTACACTCGACTCTACCAATCCAATCCCAAAATATGATCAGACAACCTTGAGTTTAGGTGCAATTAGGCTGTGGAAGCCACAAATTACATTTTTGGGGAAGAAATTCGAGATTCTGACAACTTACAAGTTAGCACAACAGCAGCCAAACTTTAAATTTTATTTTATTTTTTTGGCAACCCCCCAAACTTTAAATTTGATTGTGCCTAGATGTATTTTCCTTAAAAGCAAATTAAAATTTTCGTTTCACAACATGTGCTTTGCTAGATATCTAGAGGGTGAATACCAAATATCATCCCAAAAGAAATTCCAGACGCTCTTCCGATCTCATCATCCTAACCAAAATGAGTATCTTCCAGCGGAAGAGCAGTTAAACGATGAAAAATCAAGGAATATAGAAAAGAGAAGCCTGCACGAAGATGATCTTCACACAATCCTCTCCAACTCCCTTGCATAACCCAGTGTCTGATTGATAGATCGGAAGAGAAGGAATCTCCCTGCAAGGTGCAGATTCTTTAGCTCTTTGAAAGAACACGTAATTAATCGCTCCTAATCTCCCAATCTGGATGTTCCTGCAGTTGCAATATATTACAATTTGCACAAGTTGTCCTTAATTCGTTGTGGCAAGAAGATGAATACGTTAATAACATATTTGATATTCAAGGAGCCAAAGACTCTTACTGAACAAGCATGAATATTGGATTGACAGTTGAAGGATAGTGGTTTGGATTTGAGAAGGTACAAGTTGCAAGAAAGCTCACCTCAAATAATAATAACAATAATAATGCCCTTATTGGACAAGCATAATTGTAGCACTAACAGCCAAAGAATATCAAGGGATTAAGGGAAAGGTTAGAGAGTACAAGATGCACACCTCCTCCTAAATAAATATATTAAACCAAGCCTTGGTCATGAGAAGAAAACAGCTACATTTAATTATTGAAAGGGAGTCATAAGCCTTTTCACTGCATCCTGCAATCTCATCCCTGCAATAACAAATAGACAATCAAGCACCAAAAATCAACTCAAGTTGGAAATAGGACGGTAAACAAGTATAGCAAATTTCAGTGTACACTTGCTCCCACAAGCAACTTTCTCTAATAAAAGCAAGGGGTTTTTCTGTGGTCTTTATGCATGCATCAAGGTAGAGTAATCTTAAATGAACCAACTGCCACAGGAACCAGCATTTGCATAATACTAACTACAATCTATATATGTTACACATGAAGAAACTAGCTATAGGTTAAAAAGCCTCTAACAACTCTCCATTTCCTCCCTCCCAAAAATAGACAAGTTCCACACGGCCATGATATAAAATGGATGAGTTCCATTGTGAAACTATAAAATTAACTATATCTGCCAAGAAAATGATACGTGGGATCCATCGCTGCCAGTATAATTTACCTGACTCTCTTTGCCAGCAAGTCCATGAGGTAAACATAAGTTTCATGAGGTACCGACTGTTTAGCACTCAACACACGTATGGTTGTAAGCTCCTTCCATGAAAGATTGTTCCAATTCAATAGCATGCTTGATAAAAGGATTCTCTAAAGCGCTAGAAGGAAGCAATTCCAACTCAGTGTGAAATTCAGCAATTCTGTTTTGCACAAGAAGTCTCAGAAGGTTGAGACCTAATATGGGATGCTCCTCAGAGGATGTTCAATCAAGTGAAATGAATATCATAAGCACTGTCTTTTAACAATAATTGGTCAGATAGATGCAACTATGTAAGAAAACAAGAAAGAAAAACATAAATTACTTTAGAACAAAAGCATAGACCATTCAGCCAACCTGGCATGGGCCTATAAGCTGCCTGCTGTAGTCCCGTCACCAAACACTAAATCAAAGTGGGTCAAATAGCCGTATCATAGAAATTGCCGTTATGTATATTCATTTAAATTGAATTCTTTTCACATTGTCCGGTGTTAGCCCTGTAGGCTGTATAGACAGTTCATTAATCAATTCATCTTTCTATAGCAATAATCAAGTTTAGCCATCCAAACTCTATTCACAGTGGTTAGTCAGCAGATTGATCGTCAACTCAGAATCAACGAATGAAATCCCAATTGGTTTGGTTGATTTGACTTTTGATTATATCAGTATAGCACTAGTGCCCAATATAGATCTAGGGGTTGGGAAGAGTGGCCGAGTGGCCAAAACTCAAAAGCAACAGACTGTAAATCCATTGAAATTTTTCTAAGTAGGCTCGAATCTTGACACTTCCACCAAGAATTCAACTTTTATACAATTCATTTTCCCATACCAACCTCTTCATGGCCCATTGGCCTCCCTTGCTTGCAAAAGCTTCCAAAATGGAGACGAAGAACTGATTAAGTTGAAGCCATCACCAAGTTTCGTGCGTATGAACAGACAATATCCATAACTTCTTTGCTGAAAAAATTAGAAAAAATATCCTAACGTACTTCTTACAATAACAATTGCTTGATATCAACACTTTTTTTTTTTATTTTAGTCTATTATTTATGGATTTATTTGAGGAACAAAGAGCAAAAAGAGAAGCCAAAAAGAACGTTCTATACTTACTTTCTTGAATCAGAACACAAATCAACTGGACCAGCTTCTTATGCACCATTAACTATATGTAGAGCAAAAATTCATGCGATGTCATTCTCCTTTTTGTAACACCTTTCCATGGAAATAATTCTCTTATATAAGTCTTACCTTTTTTCATAATTCTACTACAATCACAATACGAAAGCAAAACTGAAACATAAAAAAGGTCATATAAAAAACCTCAGATTAAATTCATGACATTGTGTTTAAAACAATAAATTCCACCAAGCACAGGTAACATAGTCGAAGACAATGGGAACCCAATTTTTTCTTGGTATCCTAATACCTTAAAAGAGTGGACGGGTTGTTTCTGTTTCATGGCTGGTCATTGAAAACAACGACGTTTAGGCTTTCTATTATATATGTTCAAACAATGGGAAAACTTTTCTGTTTTTCATTTCGCCACATTTCTCAAACCCTTGTCCCAGCCTGCCTCCCCTCCTGCTTTCTGTCTTCATGCTTCCTTCCATTCTTTTCCTTCAGATAAATCAATTCCAGGTTTTTCATGTTCATTAAAGTCATTCACACTACTAGAAAATGCAAGATTAGCAACAGAATTTTAGTAACAGAACCAATTCCGTTACTATTAGCAACAGAATAGTAACGGAGCGTGAATTGCCACAGAATTAGTAACAGAATCGTTTTGTTGCTACTTTTTCGTTACTAATCCGTTACTGAATAGTAACGGAAAAAATTTATTACTATTAGCAACAGAATAGTAACATATTAATAACGGAACGCGTATAACCACGGAATTAGTAACGGAAATACTTCTGTTGCTAGTTTTTTGTTACCAATCTGTCACTAAATAGTAACAGAAATAATTTGTTACTATCAGTAAAGGCTTACCAACAATTTCGAAACGAATATGGTTGGGAAAAATTACGAGAACATACGTTATATAAATTATACGGCAACATATAAACAAAAATATATAGTAGCCTGGTGATTGAGACTTTACTCACTAATTACGAAGACTAGAGTTCGAATCCTCACAGGAGTAATAGGGGGAATTATTTTCTTTCAAAATTCTAGTCTACAAATAGTAACGGAATTAGCAACAAAAGTTTGTTATTAATTAGTAACGCTTTTATCCGTTGGTAATTTAGTAACGACTTTCTATGTTACTAATTTGGTAACGGAAAACTAAATCTGTGGCAAAATTAGCCACCATGAAATTAAAAAGGGATTTAGCATCAGAACGTTTCCGGTACTAACAGTCCATTAGCCACAGATTAACCCGTTTAGCAACTGAAATTTCCGTTGCCAATCATGCATTTTCTTGTAGTGTCGGTGCACGGTATCTCCCTTTGGCTGGGACCTTTTCAAATGAAGGTTGCAATTCTAATGTTCTACTTAATGTTCACGTTTCCTTTTTACCCATTTCACATAATCTTTGCATCTTGAGAAATGGACTAATCCATGATTTTTATTGTGCTAGCCAGCTGGGGGTAATTTTGCTACCACTGAGGATGGAAGCGCTGACCTTTCCTCACAAAATCGACCAGTTTCTTTTTTATTAGCTGCTGTGAACTTTTGTACAAAGCATTTTTTCCTTTAGTATTCAACGTGGCCTCAGTTTCAAGATCCCATCTTTACGTTTCACTCAGTCACCACAATTGTTAGAACGAACCAATCCTTTGAGGACGTTGTGTTCTTTTAATTTATGTACTGCATCATTTCATTTGCTTAAAATTCCAAACCAGTGTTTATATTCATACTGATGTCTTTATAATCATCTTGCTTTTTTATTTTCCTAACTTCAATTGATGATAGGATATATTCTTTCATTTCTTTTCCCTTGATTGTTGTTCTTCTCAAAATTATTTCCTTTAATCTCCAAAATAAACCTGATTGTATTTCTATTTAAAATTTTGAATTTTGATCATTTTGGAATTATCTATTAATTATAGTTTGATAAAATTATTTATGGAAGGAACTCAGGAGGCATATGTGGTTCTCAGATTGTTTGCTTCTTTCTTATTTCTTTAGATCTCTTACCTGTGATTTGCAACTCAAGAGTACAAAAAGAATTTAAAAACCTGATAACTTTTATCACCATGAACAGTTTAAATATATGGAATCCCACTAAAGAAAACCTCTGTTAATTTTCAAAGAGAACTTGAATCATTGTGAAGTTGAGTCTTTAGTGGTTAAATTAATTTGGTTAATCAAGTCTTATAAACAATTCCGATCCTAGATAAATTACATATCTAAGTAAAACGACTTAATGTTTTGCCTTGTACGCACACGCAAAAAGCCACAAACACAGTACTATGTTGCCTCCATGGAATCAAATCGGTGGTTCGCTTTTCAGTGTTACTTTTAAGTGCATGCATCTCTATTTAATAGCGCTTTATCCTTCTATTGTTGCTTAATTTTGTCTCCTTAGCATCAGTCCCCTCTCTATCTTCCTTCACTAACATCCCGCCACAATTAGAATGGAAGAATAAACTTATGCTTTTACCATACTCATTTGTGTTTTTGTGTGTATGCATGTGAATAGAACATATTGGTTTCTTTCATGTTCCACTAGCACGAGTGTTGCTGGACATCTTCCTACGTGGATAGAGCAAAATTCTTTTTCCTCCCTTTTTCCTTTTATGTTCTACCAGCAATCCCAGTTATGCATGTGTTTCAATAGCAATAGAAAGGTTTGAGCAGCTGAAGGAACGATTCATATTTCTTGTCCTTATTTAGTTTTTTCATGGTTGAATTGTTCACACTATACTAGAGAAAGTTGTGTTCTGGCCTTAATTAGCTGATCTATAAATTGTTGAGGTTTGAGCTCTGATGCTACTTTTAACTATCGAAGCTTTTTATTAGTTGTAGAATTTAGACACACCAAAGAAATAACTTTTATTATACACTCACAAAATGTATTACACAATGGAACACTTCTATCTCACACCCTTATTCTCTCTCTACCCACTCACTCTATATATCTCTGTAAACACTATTACACACTCTAATAACTAGGAAGTGATACTATTTATCTAGACTGGAGACAAGTCTTTAGTCTCGTTGACATCATTATATCGAGAGATGGGTGATATATAAATATATGAGAGTATTAATTTATTTGACAACTAATAAGAAAATGACAACTACACTGGAGATCGGTCTCCAATCTAGATAAATAGCATTATTCATGACATAAGTAGGCACTCATAGTGCCTTACTCACGCGCACAACTTACAATTCCGTTTCTAGATTTTTCTCTAACTTGGTGACGGAATTAATTTACAAATCTTGAGCAATTTCGGAAAGCTGCCGGTATGTCTCCAAACAATTGCCAAAAATCTGGAAGGTTCTAATCTTCTTCTTGAGCTCCAAAGTCGGTGGTGACTTCTTCATAAATTGATCATTAGTCGACTTTGAGGTTATGTGAAATTCAGATGTTCAATCACAGTGCTCATTGTAGCTTCTATAAATAGTAACCATAATATTAACGCTATTATGCATGCATGCAGTTACATAGAGTCAACAACACGCGTCATCTATTTTTATCTCCCCCAACCCCTGCCCCCCAAAAAAAAAAAAAAATGAGAACCCCAAAAAAAAAAATATCAAGACAAGAATGAACAGGTTTAATTTTATTGAACTTGAAAAGAATTTTAAGTTAGTAAAATTGTACCTTGAGCTGAGAGAGAAGTTTGCTACAAGTATCATAATCTTTTCAGACAAATGCCGCCTTGAATCGCTTGAATGGTTGCGACACTTCTGTAATTTTAGGATCCATTTCTCTCTGTTCTTATTTCGCCCGTATATCTAGTTCTGCCTGCTAAAGAAAACAACAATTTCTTAGCGTGGAAATTAGCCAATACACTTCCATTGACCCTTGTAATCAGAAAAATACTTATTTTAATTTTTAATTGACAAATTACAAATGTTGAGTCATTTTATTTAGAAGAATACGGTCAGTGTAATAAATTACAATCGAGAGTGTAATAAATATTTTTACAATTTATTTTTAATAACTATTCCTAAGATCAAAATACTTACAATTGAGAGTATTTTTTTAATTTATTATAAATGTAACAATTTACATGAAAAAAATGCCTTTCTTGGCACCACTCGAGGTATAGCGCTGATTATATTTATACATATTCCTACAAGCCCAGCCCAATGGACTCTTGAACCTCCGGCTGGCCGGAATCACACTAACTTGTTGCTTTTTTTTTTTTTTAAGCTCTTTTGTTTGAGGAGATTTTTGTTTGAAATGTATAATGAAAAAATAATGAATATAATAAAATGTGAAGAACAATTATTTATATGAAATATGTGGTTTGTGTTAGTTTGAATTGTTAGAAAAATTTTAAGTTAAAAAAGAATTTCCAAATATCGTTCTTTGAAAAATATTAAACATGGGCCTCAAATAGTGTGAAAAGAAAATATGGGCCTCAAATAAAAAGCCTTACCGTAAACTTTAATAAGAGTTAAAATTTGAAATTTAACAATAAACTTAGTGTAATAAAAATGACTGGAAGATTAAAGGTGGAATTTTTCTTCTTGAGTTCTTTCTACTTTTACATCATAAAATGAATTTGTTTGATTAACCCCTGAGCAATTTTTTAAAAATATAATTCAATTTGGTAGTTAAAAGATAAGTTGTAGAAAACAAAGCGTAAGTATTAATGGATACGAAGGTGAGAGTTATTTTCCCCCTGTGATCTCGACTGTAGTTTGGTGTCTATATAGGTGACAATCTGACAGTTAGCGCTTCTTATTTGGTATGTAGAAGACCTGAGTTCTCCTATTATACGCGCTCCATTACTGACTCTACCAAACGCCTTGGTTTTCTTTCTAGATTACTCCCATTTGTTGAACCACTTATAGTAGTTTTTTCTTTCTTGATAGGTATTTCATGAATGAGTTTTATTATCGATTATATTTGGGTATTGCTTTTGATTTTTTCCCCTTCAGAGAGTTCTTATACGATGGGGCTTTTTTGTTATACTTTAAAAATTAAAATGCTTGTTTATGCTATTTTATTAGTTTCCATTCATGATATATCTCTATGTATGTATGAACTAATCAGGGCCAATTTTATGATTTCGAGGGCCTAGACGAAACTTTAAATGAGGCATTTTTAAAAATTTCAAACTAAATACTGTTTTAACATTTCAAAATTTAAATGAATAATTTTCATTTTTAAAATAATGACGAAATAGGTAAGCATTTTAAGCAATATTCAAAAAAGAATTTTCCCTTTAATAAGTTTTAGAATAATACTAATTAGAACCACTGGTACATATTAGTACCATATTAATTTGGTATTAAATGATAAGTTAAATCAAGTAGGTCTTTTATTTATGCATTTAATTCCACTTATCATTCAATGTCACATTAGTTGTCACCTAAACTGGTGTCAAACACTACTAGCGCTATATAGTATTATTTTATGTTTTAATATTAAGCATTAGAGGGTCCTTTTTCTTATAAAATTGCGATGATGTAAAATTATATTTCATGGTTTGAAAATTCATAAAACTTAAAAAATTCAAGTGGAGTTAGTATTTGTTAGATTGGTATTTAAAAAAATATGTATAACCGAATATGTTGGTGAGATGATTTGAACCTTTGACCTTAAGAAATATACGATGTTTCTAAAAAGACAGATCTTGTACCAACATTAGTACCAGATTTGCCTAGCCGGCGCCTAGTCAGCTCGACCATGGAGAGATAGGGAGAGCCCACCACTACCAATATTTCATTAAAAAAACAGTCCGGCTATTTGTAGGTTCTTCTTCAGGTCCTTGGTCAGGCAAATGTATTTCTCATGGGAAAATGACAATATCGTGAGATGTGAAATTAAACCAAAATATCGCGAGATTTTGATACAAAACAAAAATACCATACAACTTGTCGTCCATGCCAAACACAGAGCATCGGTTCTTCGACTTTTTCAAAATCACTCTGTTCCTCTCCCGAATAAAATTTCCCTCCTCGATTAGGATTCACAAAATCGATCTTGCACTTGAATAATCGCTTCGACCATGGAGGATTTTGAAGATGTTGCCTCATTTTCTGAAAGTGGAGACCCAGAAACTCCTTTGTTTGATGATAGCGCGTATAAAACTGAGATAGTGACTGGTATTGAGGAGAATGAAGATGAAGAACTTGATACCCCTTTAAAGAATGTCGTTTTGGTACTGGAAACAAATTTTGTGGGTGTTTTATCGTGTTTTTATTGGGTTGAGAACAAAGGATGAGTACTTTTGATAGAAAGTTACAATAAATGCGTTTGATTAGAACAAAAAGCAGAATGCCTAGTATTTGTTTATGAAAAAACAATTATACATTGAATATGAGCAGAATGCTGTAATTATTTATTTAGGCTTTAATTAAATTAAGCATGATATTTAATAATCGAAATTTATGCAAATGCAATTGGGTCTGAATTGTGCTTCCATTGTCATCTTCGCACCTATTCCCTTTCATTCTTAAATGTCCCACAAGCCTTGGTCTCCGCCATTATTTTCCTTTTCCAGTTTCCATCCAAATAGTTAGTCGTTATTTTCACCAAGTATAAATGAACATAATCCTAAGTTTCTTCTGGGTCAATTGGGTCAGATGGATGTTAGCTATGTGACGTTCAATTCAAGAGGATGTAGCCAATCTCCCTTTTACTCACATGCCTATGCCCACACCTACACGCACGTAAATACGGACAATCCCATGTCCCATGGTCCACCCATCGATAGCTGTGACAGGCTACGTAGTTGGTTCTAAGTGTCACTACGTTATATACGAACATCCCTGCGATAGAGGATTGAGTTACATACATTATTAAAAAATAGTATGACTTTTCAATTGTCACCTTTCAAATAAAACAAAAAACAGAAATAATATTTTTAATTCAACACGACAACCACTAAAAGTGATTTAATGCTACATGTTATATAATTCTATAAAATTTGAAATTAATAAACAATCAAGAAGTAAAATCCCTTTTCTACATGCGAGAAGTTGCGGAAAGCTAAGATTTCGTTTGGCTTGTGCTTACTTATAGGCTATAGCAAATAGGTAAATTCTAAAATAACTGAACAATTAATTTGTCGAAGTCAGAAGTTACTTCATTAAAAGTAAGGCGAGAGATACTTCCAAAATAACAACAATTTTTATGTACTAGTAAAAAAATGCAATTTATTCAAACAAATAACAAATCTGAAAAATTACTTAAAAATTTAGACCTAGTCATAGATGCTCCATGTTTTTTCTGAAATTTACCTCGAAATCAAAACTAGAGACATGAAATGCATCTGTGAAAAAGATGATAGTAAAACTAAACCTAGTCCAAGTTGCTTCAAGTGCACTTCATCGAATTCAACATACATGCTAAACACCATCAGCTTCTTCACCTTCCAGTTCTAGTTTGCAAGTCTTCTGTTTACCAATTTTTCCAAAAAAGATGACTGTGATGCAATTCATAACTATGTCTTTTTTTTTTCATCCGAAGCAGCAGTTCTTTTTACTTATTGTCATACATTGAGTTCAGGCAGGACGAGCTATAAGCTATTCAGCATGACATAAATGCCAAACCTGTTAGCTATTCAACCAATGTTACATATTTAGGAAGGCTTTTTTTTAACCATAAGAATGTGAATGCCAACCTATAGCCTATAGAGATGGAGACGTTCATGTAATAAAGTGTCTAATCCTTGAAGAGACTCTGGCAGCTTAAAAGCATCATGAAACCGGGTAAAATTATTCTTCTCAATGTTGGGGGAAATATGGGGAAAATGAAAGAAACAGAAAATAAATCATAACTATTAATATTGTCAAACAACTTTGGTTAATTTACTGCTAGCGTCCCCAATTTTTTAGATTTGTTGAGATTACATCCTCAACTTTTAATTTTTGTTGTGGAGGCTCTTAACCTTTTAATAGTGTTACACTTAAGGTCCATTTAACGTTTTCCATTCATTTCTACTGTTACGGTCAAAGGTATTATCGTAAATTATTAAATATTGAATATTTTAATATTTTAAAATTTTAAAAAAAAGAAAAAAATAGAGAGAGGGGAGACCCACTGTGCTGCCGGAAATGGCAGCAAAATGCTGTCATTTCCGGCCAAAAGTGGGGGGAGTCTCCCCCCCCTTTTAGAAGGAAATGGCAGCCATCTGGGCAGCCATTTCCAGCCAAAAAAGGGGGGAGACTCCCCCACTTTTGGCCGGAAATGGCAGCTGTCTGGGCCTCCATTTCCGGCTAAAAAGGGGGGGTCTCCCCCTTGTGCTGCTGGAAATGGCAGCATAGAGGGTCTCACTCCTCTATTTTTTTTTCAATTTTAAAATATTAAAATATTTAATTTTTAGTTATTTTGAGATAATACTCCTGACCTTAACGGTGAAAATTGATGAAAAACGTTAAAGGGACCTTAGGTGTAACACTATTGAAATGTTAGGGGCCTCCACAATAAAAATTAAAGATTGGGACGTAATGTCAACAAATCTGAAAGGTTAGAGACGCTAGCTGTAAATTAACCAACAACTTTCAATAGATTATAACCTGAATTACCCATACCTAATTTCACATTAGATTTTTATACCCTGGTCTAGCAAAGAATTTTAATGGTAATAACATAATATAGCTACACGCTGAATGGAAACCCGTGGCCAAAAACAGGGGAGAAATACAAAAATCCTACTGGCAAGTCATCAACAGAAGTGTTAATATAATAGCATAGTGTTTTCATAGGATCGATTATACAACATAT
>CAVNYN010228729.1:0-24400 GCA_963692815.1 Nyctanthes arbor-tristis | reverse complement strand
TGTAATAGTTTGAACACGGTTCTAGCCCTCATTTGTTTCGTGCACTATGTCCTTCAAACATTAATGTTTGTAAACAGCCTATGATTTCTCTTAAAAGTTATTGTATTAATGATATATGTTAATATAACGAAGTATCAACCTTTTATTTAAAATTACCTTTTATTTAAAATTTGACTCTAAGAAATGTGATATGTCATAGGTATTGAAAATTATTAAAATATTTCATTTGATACGTAAATGTAAACTAATCAAATTTCAAACAGTGTCTAGTAAACTTTAACCCATCGTTTATTAATAAATTTTATACAGAAAAATAAATTTGTTGACCATCATATAAATTTTGTAACGTTCTCACCATTTAAACTTTGAAATGAGACAATCATATAACAGCTATGTTATATGTGTTGCTGTTGTTTCTAACAAAGTTGAAGGGAAGAAAAAGGAAAATCATGAATTATGGTTATAGGGGGAGACATGTTCCACTGTTATTAGGGATATAGGGAAGAAGACGCGCCAAGACAAGACTGAGGTTCTTCCTAATTGTTTTGATACAATAGGGAGAATTTAGTGGGGAGAATTTTGTGAAGGGGTATTGATATAGACTCGAATTCACTACATTATCTTAGTAAAAGGTGCTTCTTACTATTTGAATATTGAGCTATCACTTTTTTTTAATACAATTGGGGGATCTTCAAGAAGGGAGCATCGAGTCAATCGAACTCAATATCTTGTTTTGATAAGGGTTGTTTCTTTACCACCTGAACTATTACCCTTGATTTTGAGCTATATATCGCTTTTGATTTGGTTCTCTTTGATTGTTGATTAAAAAAATATTTAAAAAGTATGTCATAAAAATGGGCAAATAAAATAAAAATAACATAAAATGGTATACAATAAAGAATATTCCCAAATTATTTACTTCTCATTGAAGAATGGTGCACATTTCTACGTCGGTTATGAAATTTATGCATGCACAGTTGGTTACTAATAAATGTGCTACCCGCACAGAGGAGTAAGGAAAGGTTGAGAATATTTTCATTTAATTCCTAAATTATTAAACATAATTCTGAAGAAAATATTACTACTATAATTTTTATACTCCCTCCGTTCGAAAAAGATATTCCTTATTTTTTTTTTTATCCGTCCCAGTTATATTCCCCTTTCTTAAGTTAAATTTTTAGTTTTCTAATATACCCTTATTTATTGTTCATAGTAATCAACAACAAAGAATAACTAAAGTAAAATATTAAATAAACCAAAGGGTATATTAGGAAATATATGGTTAAATTGTACATTTTCAATAATATTAAATGGTGTTTTCTTAATAGGAAACTATATTGACACTACACTTTCTACTAATCACACCACATTATATTTGCAATAAATATCCTTAGACTGTATTTTCATTATATTTGTATCAAAACTTTTTTATTTTCATTGTATTTTTACCAAAAACTTTCTATTAATAAACAAATGTTCCCTTGATAACTTTTCTTGTTAAAAAATCTTATTAATCTACTTTAAACTAATGAGAATACATGTAACTTTTGATTTTCTTTATAATTTTTTACCCATTTTTTAATATTTAGAGATCTTTTACAATGAAATTTTATATAGAAAGAAGTTATAAAAAATAATATGTGATAATTAATTGGACATTAAAGAAAAAAGGACAAAAGAAAAGTTGTGGAGATAAATGTGACAATTAGTAAAGATTAGAGGCATTTAAAGTAAATAAGATATGGTGTGATTAGTAAAAAGTGTGGTGTCAATATAACCACTCTTTTTTAATTTATGTGAAAAATAAAAGAGGAATATCTTGTGGGGGCTTAGGGAGTATATCTTTCATTTGATTATTTCAAATAACAAATTTTATACACGCTAGTAATAATAATAATATTATTATTATAATGTGATAACATACGTAATTGTAATTTTGGATAAGTTGGCATGAGCAATGTTTTAAAAACATAACATTTGAAAGTTACAAAGACCACTTTTGAGCCTATATACGTTTGATAATCTATATCTATATCTATCTATATCTATATATTAATTAATTCACTTAAGTGTCTGGATTTCATTTTCCCGCCTAAAGTTGGGCTCCGTAAGAAAGCTGATGATGTCATAATTCAATATTTTTTTTTGGTTATTTCTGGTACTCTCTTCTCAAACAAAGATAGACAAGTAGTTAATTTCATACGAATTAAGAAATGATTGTTAATATGGTTGAGATAATTAATTTTACATGTATTTTTCATTTATACCCTCCTGTATCATTAATATTGAATTGTATTAGTGGTTGGCGTGGATGATTAAGTAGGGACAAAACATGGAAACAAAAAATTAAATGTATGCTTCAGTTAGTAAGTGGTCTATCTTTGTGGGACAGACAGAAATGGAACGCTGGACTATCTTTGTGAGACGAAGGGAGTACAATATTTTGGTACATTTTCTAGGTTTCCATTTTCTCTCCATTTTATTTTCCAATTTTTTCTCTTCTTTACGTCAACTTCCTTTTTCAAGATTTAGAAGATAATAAATTGATTTGTTGAAAAGTTGGAAGATAACAATTTGATTTGTATAATAAATTAGGTTACTTTCAATTTTTTTTTGGGTTGTCAAATTAAGTTAAAACTTTCATCATATTTTTTAATTATTATTTATTTTCTTAAAACGAAAATTTGTCTTTAAGAAGTCGAATATTGCTTTTGAAACTAACAAATTATATTTGAATTTTTCTAGGTAAATTTATATATATTATTATTAATAAAAAATTAAAATAGCATAGTTAATCAACCTCATTCTCCTACCTAAAATTAGTAAACTATACAATACCTCTTATGTTTTCTTTTTTTATTATTGTTTATTTTTTAGCCTAAAATATCAACATGGTATTATGGGTACTTGCACAAATTAAAACGGGGTACTATCTTACGAACTGATATCGAGATATGTGTATTATGATACATGCTTAATATGTAATACCATACTATTAACTAATAATATTGAAAAAGTTAGATAATTTGAAAAGTAAATTATAATAAAATATTAAACGAGTATATAATGGAGTAACTATTAATAGCTTATTAATAAAAATACTAAATAAAAAACACATGCTTACTACTATTGTTATGCAAATTTTCTTGCGGGTAATTATTCAATATTTTATTATTTATTATTATTATTGATTTTTTTTAAATTAGTGTTTCCGTGTAATGCACAGATAAAAAACTAGTAGTATATAAGACAACTAATGTGTGATAGAGTATAAAACATGATAAAATGTGAAAGCACATTACTTGAGTCTAGAAGCCCCTCTTTTAAAAATTTAATATTCTTTCTTTTTTTGCTCACTTTTCCCTCACATTCTGTTGATCGTTTCGTGTGCCATGTGTATAACCCACGTCCAATTTCACATTCTTGTTTTTTTTTTTTTTTTTTTTTGGCAAACCGCATTCTTTATTATTATCATTATTTTTTTTTTAATTTTCCCCTTTTTTTCCTTACACTACTTTTTATTTATTTCCAAATAAAGTAAGGGAAATTTACAGCTAATGTCCCCAATCTTTATTTCTCCTTCTATGGGTTCTCAATCTTTTAAGATATCCCCGTCTAAGTCCCGGGCAACGGAAGTCGTCAATTTCTTTCGTTAACTTGGGGGCAATTTCGGTAAAATACAAAAAAATAAATATTTTAATTTTTTTAAAAAATAAATACTTGGGGCCAATTTCTCCTTCTATGGGTTCTCCAACATTTATTTCTCCGGCAGCCATTTTTGCCAGTCCAAAGGTGTCTAATAGCATGGGGAGAAAAATCAGGTAACATGTGTGTTTTGTATTGTATCGAACCCCCCTCCCCGCGGGGTAGCGATCCAACTAAAGATTTTGATTACAATGGGGACAGCTATAATCATAGTAACTGTGGTGAAGTTGGCACGGGTATCAACATCTAAGCCTGCCATTTGCTTTATTGAGTCAAGTCAGGAATTAGCATGTGTGGTATGGCGCATAAAAATGATCCTGGGGCGACAAAGAAAGGAATCGGCTACTCATTTCTTACTTGCTTAGCTATAAAGATTGATGGGACGTCTTTCCTCTTAGTAGCTAGTAGCTTCGTCGTTGATCTCTCCTATTCCTGGCCGGCAAGCTGTGACTCGTATGTCCAAACAATGACTATCGATTCCTAACAAACCAACAGATTCTTCTACCATTCGACTATATCTTCGTCGTTGTGGCTGCCATTTTTGGCAGCAGAGGGCTGCCATTCTCGGCAGCACAAGAAGGGAGACTCCCCCATTTTGGTTGTCGGAAATGGCAAAGGGCTCCCATTTCCGACAGCCAAAAAGGCATTTTTCTTTTTTCTAAAATTAAAATATATATTTTTTGTATTTTACTGAAAATGCCTTTAATTTAACGGAGGAAATTGACAACCCCCGTTGTCAGGGAGTCAGACGGGGATTTCTTGAAAGTTTGAGGTCCCACATAAGGAGAAATAAATGTTGGAGACGTGATCTATTAATACTTGAAAGGTTGGGGATGTTAGGTGCAAATTACCTATAAAATAATCATCTTCTCTATATTTTTCACCTCTAATCATTTTCATATTTACATTTGCGTTAGAGATACTCTAAGCTACCCTGACATTAATACCAAATAACGATTCATAAATTTTAGTGAAGGAGATGAAGAATAAAACGAAAGATTTTGTCTCATATAATCTTGTCCTACCATGTAAAACCATATATCATTTGCTATCATTATCCAAACCAAATGAGTCCCCTACGTAACCTTTTGTGCAATTCAAAGTGCACCAACACACCTAATATTAGCCTTGCTTAAAAACATCTATCCACAAGTCTTCCATCGATTCCAGTAGATGGTTTCCCTTGGTATAAATATAATTATTTATAATACTGATCTAATTTCCACAAGTACGTATTTGTTACACAAAAATGTAGTTTTGTAAATTATAATTCTCCTGCTTACTTTTATCTGTTTTATCATTTTATGTAAGAGTAAAAAATTACTTGCCTCTTCGTGCCCAATATGGACGGAACAATTTTTTTTTTTTTGGTCCAGCTGTGGGGGTGAGGCAGGGATGGGGATCTCCCTCACCACCAGTGTTTTTATTTTTAATTTATTAAATTAATTTTTAAAAATAAGTTATTATATTATTACTACCAAAATTTTTCTTAACAATTTAAAAAATAAATAAACATAAAATAAAACAGGGCAATTTGCGGTTGATTGCAAAGTCTTTCAACCTACACGAGGTTGATTGCATGATAAATTTGTATGAGCCAACGCTTATACACACAAGAGGATAAAAACAAATTAACATCACGTACTAATTTTATATTCATTTGTAACAAAGATGGTAGAATTATTTGATTAAGATTGTATTTACATGATAGTCGTTATATTGACACTACAAATTTTTTATAATTACACCACATCTTAATTTCTTTAACATGTTTCATTTTACTTCCTTTTATATTTAAGTCCTCAAATTTTTTCGTAAAAATTTTATTCTCAACCATCCATTGATTTAACATATTCTGTTTCTTGTCACAGTTCCCTCTTCATATTCTATTCAGGTATATACTAAACATTGTAAATAAATAAAATGTTAACAATTTAATATGGATATATGAAAAAAGTATTTACAAGTAGGCGAGGATCGAAAAGTAAGAGACGTAACCCGTGACCCGTAATGTCCTGTTTCTATTTGGACCAATGAATTTCTTGGTTTGGAATTATTTCATAAAGCGTATCAGAGTAGCTAAAAGGGTTTTTGTCTTGTAATAAGAAAATATATTTGGCCAAATTTTGAGCATATATTCATCTAACTAATAATGAGTTCGGTATATGGTCTCTATTTCAACTACACTCGATGTGCCTAACCAATAATATTCCTCCTAACAAACAAATATATGTTTTTGGAGTACCATTATTGAATAAAATTGCAACCCTGCTGACTAAAATTTTAATATCTAAGGTTTGAGATATTGGTGAATTATACGGGATGACGGCTTCTTAAGGACCTGAGTCTTTTTTCGTCTAAATGACAAAACGAAGTAGATTTTTTCTGTTGTTTCCAAAAGAAAAAAAAAATTCTAATGCCAAGAACCACTGGTCTAATGCATTCTAGTGTGTTTCCTCATTCTTTACAAGGGTTCAATTCCCTTTCCCTAACAGGGATCTTAGAAAAAAAAAAGAGAACATTTTCTGATGATGCTTTTGTAAAAAATGAACTTCATTGATTGATTCAGAACACTTGTTTCCTAATAGTATCAACGGGTACGTACTTTTCAAGTTTGAAAAAAAGGGAGTCACTCAACTTCTTCTAGATTATATATATATATATATATACACACACACATATATATATAGTATGTTTTTTTTTTTTGAAACAAACTAGATGACTATTTTTGTTGACTAGATATATTACACAAATACTTCCTATTACTGTGGTTGGATTATTTGTAACTGCATGTGAATTTCAATGTGACATTTTCAAGTCTTTTAGAGATTTCTATTAGTTTTACTATACTAGTAGTATTTTTTTACGTATATTTTTTAGTCTAGCATAGAAATTCAATTTGTAAAATTTTTCACATAGGACATATCCATATTTTCCCCCCGTTTTGGAGATTTTCACAAAAAAAAAAAAAACCTTTATGTTGTTTTCTCCACTTAATTCACAATTTCTGGCTTCTAAGTTCTATATAATAAATTCTCTAAAAAGGACTATACAAACATAATAATTAATTAAGAACCTTCAACTCATCTCCGTATAACAAAATAAACAATATTAATGTGAATCTCTATACATATAAATGTGCTCCTAAAGAATCTAGACTAAAAATTTTCAAGCAATTATGTTATCTCCATCTGCCCCTCCCGAGTGAGCGTCACAGATCTTCGATGTGACCCCTGAAATTTGTCAATTGTGCTTCCCAATTAATACATCAAATTTTGTCAACGTCATATTAAATGCCGACTATATTTATATTTATATAAAAGCGTATTGTCCAATTGTGCCAAAAATTTTGCCAGTGTCACATATCATGTGTGATGTGTCTCACCATGATTGAGCTCTTTATCACGATAAAGACGAAGAGAGAATTTATGTTGAAAGCAGGTTCGGCTTAAGTCCCCCCACCACCACCAACCAACCACGCCCCCCCCCCCCAAACAAAAACCAAAAAAAAAAATAAAAAGGGAGGAAAGAGGAAATAATTGTTTATGTAAGGTCAGATTCCGCTAGGGGTATATTTACGAACTCTACTTCAACCATTGTGCAGGGGATAAGGATTTGAGTGCTTTGGCTTAAAAAATTATGCACATGCAACCCACTTGCATGTTTTGTGAACCCGATAATTAACACCTACAAATGGAAGGGAAAACGATAATTGTAAAAAGTTCTTGACAAAATATTTAACAAGAAAGGGATTTCACTCCCTTATCCTTGTGTGTTGTACTATTTGGGAAAAACAGTTTAAGGGTAAGAAGGTGAAATTACTGAATTTGTCAAAGATTTTGTCAAGGGTTTCTTACAAATAGCAAGAATCAGAGGGGAAAGATGCTTATTTATTTTTCAATTCCGTTACGTGCATGTATAGAAGTTCTTACAAAAGCTATTTTATATGCACATGAGGCACTAATACGTTTTTTCACACGCAGCACTTAAAAATCAATTGCCCAATTTTGCCAACTCATTTCATAAAAACACACTTTTGTAGAAAATGTAGGTACAAGTAGGTAGTGGTAAATAAAGCAAAAAAAGGTGATGTTATTCACATTGTCACGGTCTCACATCAGGGTCTATGAACAGACATGTGAGTTTGTGTGTAAAATATATCAGGTGGCTCAATAATTCTAGTTCAAAAGTTGTCGTAGCATACTTAAAAATTCGTGTGGGTTGTCCAATGATTTCTCACTACGTGTGCGTTTAACGAGATAATCCCGACATATAGTGGGAGATCTAGACTAATTTTTCTTCTCCCCTTTCTATTTGTATCAACTAAGTTCTCGATTTTGTATTTGTTAGTTCATATTAAAGATATCTAACCACACTTGAACTCTTTTTTTTTTTTTTTTAACCGTTCTTGTAAATTAGCCTTATCGTTCCTTGGGATCTACACTTGTTGCCAAGAAGTAATGGAAGAAAAAGAAATCAACAAGGTGCAAATGAAATAGAAGAAATGACAGAACTTCTAACACTTAGGTGTAATTGATTTTATTCGAATCTAATCATTTTTCAAGTTGATTTATCAAAATTTTTTGTCCCATGGGACATAAATTTAGTTAGCACTCATTCTATATTTTGACTTTAAAATGTATCACATGCAAAATAAAACTAGACAATGAAAACCAACACAAACTTTTCCTCCAAAAAGGATTTTCAATACTATTTTTTATATAATTATTGCATCATTTTAAAATTGCAAAATATGTAATATAAAGTAAGTGTCGAATCGAAGATCACTCAACAAGAGCTTTACTACGGACTAACAAGTGATACCAAATTATAAAAGTGTGTATATATATATATATATATATATAGTAAATTTGCCTCAAAGATGTAATAAAATATAAAAGTTTTACTCCTTTACTTTTTCGCACAACCCATTCTTGTTAAATTATTATTTTATGTAAATTTGAAATGATACCCTGATTTCTTAATTCAATTTAATTTGATCTTAAATTAATTTCAATCTAAATTTTAGATACGTCTAAAGAAACTGAATCGGGTTGAATATCCAGTGGAGCTCGCTCTAAGGGATGGCCATTCGAGGCTGGTCAACCTCGACCAGCTTTCCTGTGTCCTTTTTAAGTTGTAGTAATTTTAAAATAAATAAAAAATATGTGAAAAAAGTTTTAAAAGTTAAAAACAAAATAAAATCAAACGAGTCGTTAAACTTGGACTTCATGAGTTTTTTGAAGGACGGGGTGGAAGGGTCAAGGCACATGGGCGACCCAATGCCAAAGAGATGGCAGTAAATCAAATACAAGTGTAATTTTTAGAGAAGTCTTTTTTTTTTTCCTTTTTTCTTTTTTTTTTTCAAATTTATGCATTATTGTTATTGTGTTGATTATTTGTAACATTAACAACTTTTTTTTTTTTTATAACTTCAATTTAAATGTATATAAACTTATGTACAATGCAGGGAGACGTACTAGTAATAAATAAATACTTAAAGAAACTAGTAATAAATACTTTAAAAGAAAAACCTAAGTATAGAATTTGTCAAACTAATTACTAAAGTGTTAATGTTGTAGTTGATGAAGTATACAACGCTTTTTATGTAGAGTTTGAATCTAATGAATCCCATTGAAATAAGGCATTCTCAATTTTAAATTAAAAAATGAGGCCTTCGGATTTTAAGGTCCCAAATTCAAGTTTTACCAAACCCCAAGTTTTGTAGGTTTTTGCAAAACTTATTATTATTTTTTTAAAACTTTTTTGCATTGAGCTTCATTAAGATGTGTATACACATTTGTGCTACTTATAATTCAGATTGTACTTAAATTTTCAAAAAAAAAATTAATATAAAAAATACACAATCTTTATGAATGATACTTCTTTCTGTCTCGGGATTTTTATACATAATGTCATGCAATTCCTTTTAAAGTTGATAAAATTGACGCAAATGATAATCCAAAAATCCAAATTGAGGGCTAATTACAAAGTCTTTCAAGAATAATATATATTTCTAGTCTCAATTAAATATTGTGACTTTCAAACAATTTTAAAAGATTAATTGAGTACACCAAGGGTTTTCAAGACTACATATTGAGAAAAGTTGAATCCATTTGGACTTTTTTTAATTTAGAAGTTTTTAAAAGTCCCAACTGAATATCAATCTTAAAACATCTCTGAAAATTCTATGTCATCAGTTCAAATATCCAAGACCTGTGTAGATTTTTAAAAAGTCTCAATGGCATATAACCAAAATTTAGAGAATTTTTAAGACTTAATCCACTAGAATTCTTTTTAAACCTTCAAAAGTCCATATGAATTTCCTTTTTTTTTTTTAAAGTAAAAATACAATTTGCAATATAAGTAATACAAATGTGTATAAAATTACATTCAAACGAAGTCCATTAATGTAAAGTAAATGAACAAATCAACAATACCAATGTTGAAAAAACCCATACAACTAGCGATTAGTTGGAATTGAACTTAAAACAACTAGCGATTAGTTGGAATTGAACTTAAAACTTTAAGGATCCGAGGACAGGGGGGTCTTTTTAATTCTAATTCTAATTCTAATACATGAATAAGACTGTAGACTTGTAATTTAAGTGAGCTGAATCAATTATACCTAGAATTAAATATAGTTGGAGAGTCAATTATTAAATGCTTTGCAATTTATAGGCATGAGCTCTATTATGTATACCTAAAAATGTCAGTACAAACGTGATGATAACACCGTGCCTACTCTTAAGGGTGAGACGTCGAGTTAATTATTTCAAATTTAACTCAACTTTTCAAAAGTGATATCCTATGTCACTATATTTCAAAACTTATCTTAAATACTATTACACTTTTCAAAATTTATTTCATCCACAATTATACTTTAAAAATTATCGTACTTATCATTGACTTTATCAAAATCTTATAGCCTTGCCAATGAACTTTTTGAAATAAACTATTTTTTGACTAAAATTTATTATTTGATTGTATCATAAGTTAATAATCGAAATTGTCACATAATAAAATCCGTTTTTCACATTTATACTTCGTTAATTTTTAACCAAGTACGAACAGCTCCCCCCTCCCCCCAAAAAAAACACCCCCAACAAAAAAAAAAAAAGGTACTTATTGGGTGGCATATGGCGTAACTGGTAAGGTTCTTATAAGTTTGGTGGTAAGTGAAGTAAGTTTTAAAGTACAATGACATCGAATACAACTTTTTAAAAAATTTAACATTCAAAATAAGTTTGAAAATATGAGAGCAAGTGAGATAAATTTTTTTTCCAAAATTTAATAGTATTTGAGATAATTAACTCGCGAAATGTCATCTTTATTACCGTAAGTTGGAAAGAGTTCATTCTGAAGGGAAAGTCAAATTTGCTATGTGCTTTCACGTTTCTTAAGCTAGCCAATAAAATATTAATCAGACAAAAGCCTGATCACAAACAAGTACTTAATTAAGATAGAATATGATGATTTGAACCCAAGTAATTGAGTGCCCTTACAACTACGAAAAGTCGCTTTAATCATTTTTTTTTCTTTTACCAGGTAAAATGGTACGTGTTTAGACTTATGGATTTTCATTTCCCTCGCACCTTAGCGCTACCTCTGTTTTCCGTCTTGTGTTTAGTCTTTTGTTCTTTGGCCTTGACTGTCCTCCCTTGGAATTCAACATTTCTGATATGTTCTGCATTTTGTTCGACCCATTCTTCATTCAGGGTGTTCTTATATATATTAAAGTTCTCTTTTGATTCTCATGATGAAATCCTATTATTATGTGAAAATTATAACCATGGTAAATTTCGCAAAAGTAACAATTTCCTCCTTAACCTTTCTTTTAAAGCATGTAGGTCGAAGAAAATGTTGGGTAACAATTTGTTCTTATTTGTTAAATTTAAATAAAGGGTAAAATTGTGTTTATAGAAAAAAAATTTATTTTCTCATTCTTTTATTTAAATCTTTTAGATTTTCTAAAAGGTTTTTATACTAATTTCATTTTATTTCATATAGTGAGGGTAAAATGGTCATTTTGTATGCATACAAATGGGAAAATAGATAGAAATTGCCCATAGGGACCTTTTGTACTTATTTTTGAAAGGTTGGGAACCTATATGCTTGAAAAAAATGTTAAGGATGAAGTGAAATGAGTGATGTAATAAAAATGAAAGTTTGAAATATGTTATTCAAAAAAAAAAAGTTAGAAATATGTATTTATAATTAAACAGTAGTCAAATCAGTAGTATATGAGATTCTAATGTGGAGTAACATGAGAATCAAACAAGCACTAACTAATAACTATATATAGCTCAACCATTATTGTTTATCGAAACCAATTGTGGTGTACGCCCAACCCCCGCCCCCGGCCAAAAAAAAAAAAAAAACTATCATTTGGTTCTCAAATCACACATTCTATTTCTATGCAAGAACAAAGAAATCAACCCATTTGACCTAGGCCCTGCTCTTTCCGTCCCACAAAGATAGTCTTGTATATTATTGTAATTCGTTCTAAAAAGATACTTCACTTACCATATTTAACATTGTTTACTTTTTAATTTTCATATATGCTCATAATTAATATATAACTTATTATTACTCCACATTAACTATCTATATATTGAAAATATTTTTAAGAAATTAATGATATATAAGGGTGTATAGGAAAAATACAGTTACAATTTATTATTTCAGCTATATTAATCATCGTTTCTTAATTTATGTAAATAATTAACTATGTGCTATCTTTGTGGGAACAAGAGACTAAGAACTTTAAGCAGCAGAGCACTTTTGACAAATCATTAAAAACATTGTGAGGATTCTATACATTCCCTTCGTCCCACAAAGATTTCCCTTTTCATTTTTCACATAGATTAAGAAAACATCATTTAATGTTATTGAAAATGTACAATTTAACATATTTTTCCTGATATACTCTTTGACTTATTTAATATTTCACTTTAGTTGTTCTTTATTGTTGATTACTATGCACCATAAATGAGAGTATATTAGAGAACTTAAAAATTAATTTAGGAAAGGAGAATATAATTTGGGACGGATAAAAAAGGAAACGGGGGATATCTTTTTGGGACGGAGGGAGTATTATTTCTTCTAATTAAATTAACAATAATCACATAGAGCACATTTATTTTTGTCAAATTTTGTGTACACTTTCTATATACAAATAGGATTCTTCAATCATTGAACTAAAGTAAAGCTTAAACTCTACAATAATTTCAAAGCTGCCCACTTATATAGTTTTCAACTTTCCATTGCATGCTATAAAAAGCTCTAATTCCTTATTGATGGGCTTTCTTGTCTATCTTTGAAGACATAATATCAGATGAGAGACCAGAGATGCGTGAATCATTAAAGTAATTAAAGTAACCTAGTTTTCATAAAGGAATCCAATGTAAGACAAAGTGAAACCAATTGGATAACCCTTTAAAGTAAAGAAGAAAAAAAAACAATTGGATAAATGGAAATAATTTGATAATGCTTATCTTATAATTTCTTTTTAACTGATTGAAACTTGAGCCACTCAAAACCCTTCCTTTAGTAGCCCACCAGCCATAAATCTCACAGAAAATGAGAACCCTGCATGGGCCGCTTATTTTTGTGTAGCCATTTGATGATTTAGGAACTGTATGATGCTAATTACTGGTCGCACTTGTCGAATAGATTAACTAATAAAAATAAATAACCATTCTCTTATAGTCTATAAACATTTCTAATGCAAAGTCAATGTGAAATGTCTTAAGTGTATATATGTCAAAGAATATTGACATTATATTAAAAAAATCATCTAATGCAACAATGTCAACATTGCATATTTCTCAAGTTATTATTAGAGATTTTGAAAAAAGAAAGAGAGAAATTTTTTTATTAGATAAATTGATGTTTGACATTGTCATATAGAATATCATTTCATGACATTCTCCATGACAATATCAAGCATTTAATATGCCAAATAAACAATTTTTTTGCCCATTGTCAATTTATTTCATGACTATGACTATGCATTGGAAATGCTCTAAGTGTTAGTTGTTGAGTTTGTAGGGGTAATTGATGCAATAAAGTTCATTTAGCTGGTGCCTGAATATGACTGAATAATAGACATTCATGGACAAAATCTCACGGTATGAAGTGGGGTAATTGGCACTAAAGGTCCCTACTTTTAGATATTATTGTGTAAATAGTCCCTACTTTTAATATTTTGGCAATTTCATTATCACCTTTATATTTCTTTTGAAAAATTCATCCTTATGACTATTTGTGTTTAATTTTCTCCATTTTAGAAGGGCAATTATGTCCGGACATATTTATAAGATTTTAAAAATTTTCAAATAAAATCCCAAAATAATTTATATAGTTGAAAACTAATTAAAATAAATTGCATTATTGAATGAATAAAAAATAACTACTTTTCTAATTAATTTAGAACGTGGATTGCAATTTTTAAAGAAAATTTTACGTTGAATGGACAGAAATACCCTTATGATAATAGAGGAAATTAAATACAAATGGAATCAAAGATGAATTATGCAAAAAAAAAAAAAATGTGAAGGTCAGGGCGAAATTACCAAAAAAACAAAGGTAGGATTATTTACACAATGATGTCTAAAGCTAGGGACCTTTTTCACCAATTACCTGTATGAAGTGTGTAGAGGTGAAAGTGAATCCTTCAAATTTGGATAGTAAGTCAATAATTTCTATTTATTTACCGGGCAAAGTGTAGCAAAGGTCCCAATCTTCACATCCATTATTTGTACTTTCATTCCTAAACCTTTTTAAGTATGGACCGATAGACAGTAAACCTTTGAAACAAATTGGTGCCGTTCATCCATATAAATAACTTTTATCATTAAAGTGTTAGGGTATGTTTGAAAACTAATTAAATAAGATCATGTTATAACTCAAATTAAATTTCAAACTCACGTCATATGAAAGTATAAAAAAGTGACACGTATACTAGAAAAATGTAACATGTGCATAAAAAAATCTCGAATTAAATTTCACATAACTTTTTTGTCATTATACGCGTCACTTCTAAATACTTTCAAGTGATGTGAATTTGAAATTTAATTTCAATTACAGCATAAATGGCGCCTTACCATATATATATAAGATGGACGGCTCCAATTTTCCAAATCCAAATCTAAAAGTTGGGGATGAAAGTACAAATAAGTTGGGAAGCTTTGCTGTAATTTTCATACACATAACACATAATTACTTGTCTTGTTCATAAACGCTTTGAGCATGGCTGGCTGGTCCAGCCCTTCAAGTAAAGCACCCATTTACATATGAGCGTATCAGTTTTACTAGTTAGAATTTGGTCAAACAAATTACATCCACATATTTCATATGATCAATATATAGTGCATCAATTTTCACCACTTATTTCCACTCAATCTAATTTTATTTTTAAGTAAAAGTAGTTCATAAACACTATAAATCTTCAAGTTTAACCGAGATAAAGAAAGGCCATGTAGGTGTGGGAAAAATGGGTAAAATATGGGTAAGTTTAGAGATAATTTTCAGTGAACCTCAATTATTCTTTTTGAAAGACGAATGTAGATTTACTTTTTCCTCTTCAAAAGCTCAATAAACTATATTACATGCCTATAGCTATCAGCAAAAATTAAGTCGGTAACAAGCCGTTCATAATATATGACTACACTGTTGTAAGTAAAGACTATGAAATCAAGTGTTGAGGCTACACATACGCTACTAATGCATAATAAAGTACTGAGAATGTATAGTAAAGAATTAAAATGCAAAGTTTAAAGTATATGAAGCTTTTTTAAAACATTGCCTACAAATTAAAAAAAAAGGACAATAATAAAAAAAATCAATAACGTATGAAATGTGTAATTCTAAAATTTTGCTCGACTTTTCAATATCATACTTCAAAACGATGTTATACGAATCCTTTAACGCAGGGGTAAAAATAATAATAATAAATAATAAATAAATAATAATAAAAATAAAAACCGGTTTTCCAGATGATTCTAACCCCAAACTAGAAAGGTCGAAGAAAAAAGTTAAAAAAGCGTGGTCGGCAGGATTCGAACCTGCGCGGGCAGAGCCCACATGATTTCTAGTCATGCCCGATAACCACTCCGGCACGACCACGTCGTTCTCATTTGCCTCTACAGCTTAAAATTGTAGTAAATCTAAGGGCCCCACAGAACGGATTCCTATTTGGTTTGTATAGGAGAGATTCTGGTATATCTTGAGAAGGCCCACACCACCACATTACAAAGTCGAGAATAAATATTCATAGAGCGCACTAAAGTCACATCTCCATGAGATAAGAACCAATATTGGGATTTCTTGAAAGTGAGTTCACCACTTTTGAGTTCCACCCCCATTTTTTTCCATACCACATTAACCATGCCCACACCTTTATTTGTTAAATGATGTCTTGTCTAGTTAGCTATTCGAAGAAAATATTAAAAAATCTCTGTGTGACATGTATCGATATATATAACATGTATTTTAAATTTATATAATGTGTATTCATATAAGTCACATGAGATGAGAGATTTTATAACAAAATCTCCAAAAGGTTTTTGAACATTGCTAAGTTGTCCGGTTCAAGTATGACTGTTATGCTCGATCTATTTTAACCACTATCTATCATAATATTTAAATCACAGTTTTATATGAATAAACCGGTCTGTTTATTCCTTGTTTGATGACATATTTTGAAAATCATCACTTCTTTTTTCTCTTTCTGAACTCAATTTCTACCACCCTTTCATAGTCGCTTCATTGTTTTCTTGTGAATTCTGTTTGAGTTTTAATATTATATTTTACCTACTCATGACCCAATATTAAAACATTTCCAAAACAAATGATGAGTTGTAATTGTTGGCAATCTAAAAGATCTATAGGCACGATATCTTAACTACATTCTTCTTGGAGTACTCCAAAAGCCATTGTATGATTCAAGTAGACTTCCTTTTTACTTATAGTAGTTTGGGTAGGAACTTTTCTCATCTTTTAGTTGTTAATGTTACTTTTAGTAGCCCAATCATGCATCCAGTCAATGCTAAAAACTAAAAAGTATTATGAAGAGTGTAATAAGTTTGTACCCTAAAGTCATAAACATAGGGTTTTCATCAATAATTATAGGGACAAGATTGCATTATATTAGTAACAATAATTATATAATAAGCTAGATATACGCCTAGAGTGGGTCGGTGAGGTGCGCATTTAATTAACCATACCGGCATGTTTGAAATTCAACGTTCAAATGCATGCACGTATGCACTTTATATATTCTCTTTAATTTAGTGCAAAAAATCTGGCCATACTGATATGCTATCTAAACTTCTTCAAATTCCCACTTCCCACATGCCTATTAAGAAATACTATTAAGATGATCAGTAGTTCAAACCGTTATATATTAACGTTGGTTATATATTGTAATACTGATTTAGTTTTATTTGATGTGTGATTTATCGATCCATTAACATGCCACAGTAAATAGATTGATTTCAAAATTCGTGTGCTTATCTTTTAGTTTTAAATCAGATCAAATTATTCATTGGAGTTTAACAACTCTGAAATCATATGGATTGTGCTAGTAAGATAAATAATAGCCTCTTTATATATTAGTTACTGATTTTATTCCTTCAATGCAGAACCTATCACTTAACAATAATGCCAAGTCGGCTGCAAAATACCATACAACAGCAGCAGAAGAGTTAGAAGATGGCCCCTAGCAGAAACACTATTTTTTTGAAAAACTTTCGATGACGGGCCCTAAAATTTTTTTTTCCGAAAATCCACCCCTGCGAATGATAGTGATACATTAATTCGTCTTGAAAAAGTTTCTTTAACGATAAATTTTTGACAAAAAAACTTCACATTGGCCTTCCACAAATAAACTTTGCCTAGGATGTAGTGTTCTTTTTTTTTTATTTTATTTTTTTATTTGGGAGTACAATTGGTTGAAAGATGATCATGAATGTGGACACAAAAAATTAGGCTATATATATATATATTATCTTCTGCATGGATAGGCCTTTCAAATCAAGATACAAGAAGCTTACAGAAGCAAGTAATCGTGAATCCTTTCGTTCCACATAATGTTGAACATCGAATAATGAAAGAACCGCATAAGTTTGTGCTTGCGTCCTCGTCTTGGAATCTTTGAGCACCATTATTGTTGCACATTCCTGTTATGGTCCCTAAAAGCTAAAGAAAACTTCTTTTCAGGTTACATGTATCATTTTTATTAGAAGGGACCACGGTATAACCAAAAGATAATTGAAAGGGTAGCTGAAACTTAACAATTCTTTGCTGAAATACTAATTTATTTCTTTTTAAAATTTTCAAAAAAAAATTTTCTAAAAAGGGGATAGTCATGGAACACAGAGGCTACCCCCTATATCTGCCCCTGGAAGGGGACAAGACATATGGAAATAATTGATGATTCAAATTAAAAAAAAAAAAAAAAAATTAAAAAAAAGGTGGTCCTAGATTAATACCGACCAAGTTTTGAAAAAGATGATTGAAGTAAAAAAAACTTCCTTCTCTTTTTTCCTTACAAAAGCCGAAAGTGGAGGAGATAGAGATCGAAGTTAACATTTCCATTTCGATCAACTCCAAACTTTTGAGCCACAAAAAAGTGGAAAGAAAAAGTTAGAAAACCAAATAAACATTATTGGACGAGAGTTTACAATATGAACTACTATTTGCAAGAAGAAGTGTAGCCACCAAATGTGTGGAGAGATATTGTATCAAGCAAAATAACTTTCACTTTGCATAAATGTATGATAAAGTCAACCTTTCGCGACCATAATAAAGGAAATTTCCCGTTGAAGTTTAAGTTTTTTTTCACTTGAATTCGTAGATCATCTCGTAAACAAGAACTTGTTCAATGTGGGTTGCAGTAACCATATAATGCATATAAGGCTGAAACATATCACTTTTTGTGGTTAAACTTTCTATTCTCCCTGTTAAACATTGATTTGGCGTCTATGAGACACATTTACAGGAAAATGCAAATTCTGTACATATTTATGTACAAAAAATTTATGCACAACACCCCCGGGGTATTTACAAACTTCTTGTTTCTATCGTCCGCATAAGGGAAATTATATTCCCATACACTATGAATTTTTATTTCTACATGACATTATAAATACACCACAATTAAGTAATAACTTTAATGAGTGCCACTATCAATTTACATATATGCCCTTAATAAAATTAATGATACATAGTCAATATCAAATCTAAGTCAAAGAGATATAAAAGATGTTTTCTAACTACATAATCTTTTCACCTACCCCATTATTCTTAAATTGAAAAATATACAAATTGAATATTAAATTAAAGCTCTCGATGTAAGCATTAATACGAGCTAATTTATGAGATCAAACTACCTATATATGTCCATATACAGACTTATAAAACTATATCTCAAAAAAAAAATTTTTTGAGCAAACTATCTCTCAAACTTATTTTAATAGAATCCTAACTATCTATAACTTCCGAAATTAGATCGATTTTATTATTGTTATTTTTGCAACCAATCGATTTTATTTATTTGATTTACCTTTAAATTAAAACTGATTAATAAATATTCCAACCTTTTCTATCAGTCAACTAAATTTTTACAGATTTTCAAAAAATTTCTAAATGCAATCAATTCAAAGCCACAAAAACTAGCATTTCATTTTACAATAAGAAAAAATTAATTTATTTTTTATTTCAATCATATGTTTTTAATATTATAAATAAATTTAATTAACCACAATATACAATTACTTAAAACAAATTTGTTCGTAATTTTAAAATTATTTACTTTTCATAAAGAAATTAGTAGTTGGCGATATTGATTCATCAATTTTCTTAGATTTTAACTACTTATGACATTTATCATGAATATATAAAAATAAAATAAAACCAAAAAAAAAAGAAGACAAACTGAATATTCATTATTATTTTATTAATCTATAAATTTGCATACAAATATTGAGATACTAAAGTTAAAAATAAAAGTTTGAAATTTTTGAAAAAAAGTTGAAATGTGAAGCCACCGCAAAAGTATGATATACTAAACTTGAACTTTAAAAAAAAAAAAATTAAAGTTATGGAGTCATAGTTGTAAATTAAAATTGTACTAGGAAATTATTTTAAAAAGAAATTAAAAAACAATTATTAAAAAGAAATAAAATTAAGATAATTATGATTGTGTCGTGAGAAGAAAAAAATACTTTTTAAAATTAAAAACAAAAAAGGGTTTAAAAGAAGATTATTGATGTAATTTCATTTAGAGATATTTAAGAGAATAAGAAAATGTGGTGTGCAGATAAATTATTATGGTAGGAATATAATTTCCCTCTGCATAATTTCCAAGAGTTCTCTAATAATTCTGACCAATCTAAATATTTTTGGCACCTTTTTTTTATTCGTTTCCCCCTCTTTCCCCTCCCACACCACAGATTAATTCTTCAACAATTTTGATCGGAGACACTAGGCGTCTCTAATATGGAGACACTCTCTTCTTCATTAGTTTTATAGACCTACATGTGGTGCTATGTAAATTAGTGGATGAAAATGCGCAACATACAACCACGTGCCTCTATAACAGAGACATCCAATGTTTTCGTATCAAAACTCAATTGTTCAAACCAATGAAATCTTGCCACGTCTTAATATCTAATGTTATGAAAAGTGAGAGGAAAAAACGTCAACAAGAAATGCAATGGCAAATTATTGTGTAGGAATTTCAAAAAAAAAAAAAAAAAATTATTGTGCAGGGACAAAAAGTAAAATTTCATGTCAAAGATGAAATACAATTAAGAAAACCCTAAAACAAAGTAGACACGATTCGTTTTTTTTTTTTTTTTTATCAACTATTATACCAGTCTAGTTCTCCTATTAGAGTCTAGCGGCATGGCAAGAGATCAAAATCACAGGCTATATTACATTACGATACCTTGATTTATGATTTTCTTATAAGTTCTTTTACGGACTCAATTATTTTATAAAATATATATACGCATCTATTCTATTGTCAGCATTTTTCTTTTAGAGTGAAATTGCCTAATCAATTATAAACTCATTTTTCCATGTTTTGCTATAAAATTTCTATTTTAATGGATTGTTATTACAATATTTAAAAGATGAAATTGAAGCAAGTAGTTCAAATTATTACTTTTTCAATGTGCCAATCTTCACCACTCTGACATGGATTCTCATTTGTTTGATTTTGATTGTTATGCACGAGTTTGTTCATGTTCATGATGATTGTGGAAATTAATTGCATGACACGATATATAAATTTGCATCTGTAAAATTTGAGTTTGATGTAGAATAATTAATTAAATTGTTACGACTAATTATGAAATCATAGATATTTAGCGTGAGAAGGCAAAGTCGAATAATGGTCGTAGAAGAAGTTCCTTGATGCATCATTATTGACGATTATTACATTACAAATGAGTAAAATGACAAATTGATGACCGGCTAAGTATGTTTCGTTAGTGTTGGCAAACGTACTTTGAACTTGAGTTAAATGATTTAAAACTAATCAAGCTTGGCATCATGGGTAGCTTCATCTTCTTCCATCCCTTGAATAGTTTAACATCAATGATCGCCTCTTGAAACTTTATTAATCATACATTTGTATGACTGTATCCCGATCTCTAGCCATAAATATGGTGGAATTATTTCGCCATACGCACATGTTACGAGAGGTTATTAAGACAACTATATAAGCCCCTACATACAAAGACTCCACTGTGTATAAGTTTTTCGATAATCTCCTGTCACATGTACGTATAGATATTTAAGTTTTCTTAACTTGAAAATCTCTTTGGCGGGTAAAATAACCTAAAATTTATTGGAATGTTTTGTTGTTATATTATATGGACATGTATTTATTTAACCCCTTTACGAAACTATTACTTGTAACCAAACCCAATGAAGTGGCCTTTTTCATCTCTCAATGAAGCTTATATGCATGTGTATCCATTGGATCACATGTTATCAATCCATTCTTTTAATATCATTCATTCACAAGCTCACAATGATGCTTCAAGTGGTATAGTCTGTAAAATAGGCAATTGCAACATTATTTTCCTTCTTCAATTAAAAATAAATAAAATAAAATAGAAAGTTTACAACTAAAGCTTCATGTAATAAGTCAATAATATAATCAGAATAACAAGAATCATATATATATGAGTGACATACATGCAGAACGCATAGAGTTACACAACGAAGTACCAAATATGAAGCATTATTTAAAAGTTCATAGCCTGTGGATACCAAAATATTTTAGGATAAATTTCACAAAAAGTCCCCAACATTTGCAAAAAATAACAATTTCATCTCTAACCTTTGTTTTTTCCAAACACGGAGGCCCCAACTTTTCATAAATTTGAACAAAAAGTCCCTACATGCTATTTTTCTCAATTTTCATTGCTCACTTTTTCTATAACGACAAATTTACCCTTTATTTAAATTTAAAAAGATAAGAACATAAATTTTAAAAATTCATTTTGATCCCTCTACCACTTTTTCTTTCACACACTTATACATATTCATCTGTTAAAAGCCTCAGCAGAGAGCTCCCCATATGGATCAGTTAATGACACGCCTATTAGCTGTAATTTATAATATGCATGGGCCTTTGCCTTGAAACCACGGAATCGGTCAGCCGCCAAACGATCAACGGACTCTAGTGCTCTCTTGTATTGGCTGTAACTGAGGGAGCCCCCGATATCAAAATACCTCCGAGAGTTGATAGTAT
Organism: Nyctanthes arbor-tristis; assembly: GCA_963692815.1. Taxonomy (NCBI): domain Eukaryota; kingdom Viridiplantae; phylum Streptophyta; class Magnoliopsida; order Lamiales; family Oleaceae; genus Nyctanthes; species Nyctanthes arbor-tristis. Next base: position 1,923 of record CAVNYN010228729.1, on the reverse strand, counting down.
TAATGCAGTTAATCAAGCAAAAGATCAATGACTCACAGAATTTCTATATGACCCTATCCTCTTATGGGACAGATACCCAGTCATTGAAACAACGAACGGCAATCTCCTTTATCTTATTCCCTACCAACCGTGCGAAGTACTTTTGATTCTTGCCAATTGGTTGCCAAGTTCCTTGATCAGCAATGTCAAATTGTATAGACAGCTTCTTATTTTGTTGAGCAGTGAAAATTCTGTCCAAGTTTATGCTCCTAGAGATTCCTCCACGCTTGGTCGGTCAGTCTACAAGAAATAAAACAACGATGATCACCAATAAAAAAGAATGGGACCAAGTGAAGTTAAACCTGTCTTGTTCAATTCTGGCAATGTGACTTGTCAAAGTAATTGAATGCCAGGCAACAATCATTCACCTAGACAACCCATTAGGGAGCATTCTAAATAAACAATTAACAAGAGGATGAAAAATGCAAACATAAATGAAATAGAGGAGCTACAAAATTCAGTTAGTGGAACCAGTTTAGACCTTTAAAACCTGATTTTCTTGTTCCCAGATTACCATACCTTGTCCCAGATGATCAAATAGAAGATAACTAGAGAAACATTTGAGATCATAAGCAATCAGAAGCTAGAACCACAAAAGGAAAAGTAGCACATAGCTATTACTATAAGATGGAAGCAAATTATCATGACCCCGTAACTAAAATTCGATGAAACACGAAAGGTGTGAAAAGGACAGATATGTTTTTTGTCAGCATGTGGAGTTCTAGAGCACATACAAAGTCTATGCAATCTATGAAGACTTGGCCAGCTTAAACTAACCACCACAGTATTCAAGGAATCCTGTTCCAGTGCTTGTAGCAAGGCACGATCTTCGACCTAACTTGCTTCTTGACCAATGCATGGCAATATTCTGCATTCGGCCCTACAACCTGCAGGCTACCGTCGATCTCCGTAAAGTGTAAGGGGAGTGGGTTCATCTTGTTAGCCCTCCACCATTTCTCCAACATTTCTCTTGGAGCAGGTCTCTTTCTATTTCTCCGCGGACCTGCCATGAGTAAATGCACATTGTAATGCAAAGAAAGACATATCAACAATAAATTATTATCAGTTAAGAGCTTTTTAGAATTAGTATCTTATACTGAAAAATAGATAGACATATCAATGATATCCTTGTAACAAAACCCTCAACGAGAACTTTATCTTCATCATTTAAAGATGATTTACTTTACATTAAGTAATACAGAATTTTGATGCTTTCAATATTGCAGACCCAAAGCGCAGAACCCATAAAATCATTTTTGTACCCCAGAATGAAACTACCAAAAGAACCAGAGAAATAAAATATTATTCATAACTAGAGCAAGAAATACCAAAGATAAAATTGCACTTGAAATTATTCAAGGGTTAATTTAAATAAACAGCTTATATATTATATAGATAAACAGCCACGAAGAAAAAGTGAATAAGGCCATGTTATAATGCAACACTTTGCAGCTTCCATGAAGTTGTGAACAAACCCAACTGTAAATACATAAAATCAATACAAATCCTTCTAAACCACTTATACATAAAATCAATACAAATCCTTCTAGACCACTTATATGTTTGAATTGCATCTTTAATTCAGAAAACACAGCTTAAACAGTAATTCCCAGATTGAGTAACTTTAATTCATTCATAACAAAATGCTAGGCAGTCTTGTTGGTATAGTCCCTTTTGGGTTTACATACCGATCGAGAAGCACCTCTGAACTTCCTCAGCTTTCATACCTGGTTTTTAGGTGGAAAAAACAGATATAGTTTAAAGGCAATATGTATTGATACTAACAATGCAGCAGCCATTTTGAAATCAGAATTGAGGCCCAACCTCTGAAAATTGCTGACATGTTTGTTCCACAGTATATAGTTTTCCTTTTCAGATTCTTTA
>CAVNYN010228724.1:0-18447 GCA_963692815.1 Nyctanthes arbor-tristis | reverse complement strand
CCCCACACTGATCCACCCGTAACCATACGTTTAATTAAAACTAATAAAATAAAAATGTAATATAAATAAGAAAAAAATTTTAAAAATAGAAAAATATAATAAATGAATTGATAGACATGTTGAAAAGTCGATTTGCATTAACGAACCCACACATCAATTCTTTCCACACTATCCGACTCTCGGAGGATTACGAAGTAGATCAATAGGCCTCCTTTACCATCCCTAAATTCTCCCAAAAAAATTAATACAACCAAATTATATATTTTATTTATTTATCTATTTTTATTTACTAATTCTTAGTTAAATTAGAATTTAAGTGTATTATAGTTTTTTAAGTTAAAAAGGTTAGTTGCGCCAAAAATGTGAGATCTAGATTTAGAATCACCAGATTTCAAATGCTAGGATTAAATTGGGCAACAAGGTGAAAGAATATGGTTATATAGCTTCAATTAGCCTTGGAGAATCAATCTTTAACTACAATGTCTATGTCTGGTGTGACGGTTATATTTTCTAAGACTACGCATACACATACAATTAGAGATATTCTAAATGCACACTTGATTTAACGTATCATTTAATACCACTTTAATGTAATAATATGGTGCCATCAAGTGTGTTAAATAGCATTACTCACAAAGAAAAAGGTAATAACGTGAAAGCTATATATATATATATATAATAAGAGAATTGTGGTTTTTCCTACTCATTTTCTGGCTCTGTAATATTTCTGACTCTATAAGATTTCTAGTAATATCATTTAATTCCCATTTTTTGTTTTTCTTTTTTTGTTTGGAAATTGTTACACTAATTTATTAAATGATATTCAGTTTTTTCTTTATTAACCCATATCCAATCACCAATTCACGGTAGTTTTTTTAGCCAACTATTTTGAATTAGAGATTTGTCACTTATCAAATTGAACACGAAATTAATAGGGAGTTCTATTTCAAAAAAAGTAAACATTAATCTTTATAATTCAAAAACCCAAACATAGTACGTCTCTAAATGAATAAATTTCTAAAAATCTGTAACCTTATTGTAAATTTCAAATTTTAATGATTTTTGAAGAAATTTTTATACAGTTATCATAGTGCAATAATCAAATTTGATTTTTTTAAAATTATAGTACTCTAATTTGCCGATTCTATAATTAATATAAATTGAAACTTTTTGATAATTTCCCATGAAATAAAAATTTCAAGTTGTCGTTTTAAATATGATCTTATTGTATTTAGAGTTGGATTATTTATTTGAGAGTTAGATCGAATATTGATACAGTTACACTGTAATAATTATTCAATAATTTTTAAACATTTTACTTTTATTGAATTAACTACTGTATCAAAAAAAGTGTTAATTAGTGCAAAAGGTGTTATCGACGAATAAATTCAAATATAATAAATTGATTATAAAAATTTATATCTCATAATGCTAATATAACTCAATTAACTGTGTTAATAATTTATATGAAATTTTTGTATAAAAATTCATTGACATTTATTATTAGAGTAATTATATGGAGACATGTTTATCTGACATGAATAACTGATTTTAATTCCCCTTCCTCCTCCTATATCTAATGTATAATTAAAAAAAAAAGAATTAACTGATACAACAAGTGTTACCGACAAATAAATCAAAATATGATAGAATAGTTATAAAAATTTATATCTCATAATGTTAATATATGATTCAATTAGTTGTATTAATAATTTATTAAATTTTTGTGTAAAAATTTATTGACATTTTTTATTAGAGTAATTTTAAGTAAACATATTTATCTGATAGCTGATATTTGTTAATTGACAAACATGAATTGGTTATTTATATGCAATTGATGAATTTAAAAGCTCACAATCATCTAATATATGATTGACAACTAAACATGTCACTTTTTCATACTAGATAAATATCTCTCAAGAATTATTACTTTTAGATCCCTGTATAATGCGTAAGTGAGAATTTTAGTAAGAAATAATGATTCAAGAATCTTGTAATGCAAGTTACATTTTTTCTGACTTGAGATTGACGCCTTTCTATGTAATGAAAACAACTACTGGACTCCTCACAGAGAGCTTAGCAGAAGTCCATGTAAGAAATCCTCGAACTATTGTCCTGCTTCTCGCAGTGGCCAATCGGCTAAATGTCACATTATATGTTATCTTTTGGTTTGCCCCGGAAAACTGCAGTCTCTTGGGCTCAACATTTAAATCGACACCATCTGGAGCATCGAATTCGACAGAGTAAACTGAGTTGGCTTCTCCAACGTTAGTAACTGTCCTGGAATATGTTTGATTTGTAGTTCCAAGAAAAACAGAGAAAGATGGATAGTTCAACTGGGCTTCAGGTATGCTGGATATCTGCAAGCAGTTAACAACCCGGTTCACAATGATTGCAATTTGCTCGTTTGCGTAATTCAAGCCGCACAAATAAGGTATGTAATCTTCAGGTTGGATGTCGTAAACTAGTCCTGGATCAGTTGCTTTTGATGGGTTCACGTGACCTGAACCAGTAGCCAAAGTGGAGGCTGGTTGCATAGTTTCATCTTCAATTGGGCTATTTCCAAGGTTCATAACATCAGCAGTAGTCATAATCGCAGACTTAATGGCTGCCGGAGACCAGTCAGGGTGAGCGCTTTTGAGCAATGCAACGATGCCACTGAGGTGAGGACAAGACATTGAAGTCCCTGAAATCATGTTAAATGTCGATTTTGTAGTACTCGTGGGTTCGACCGAAACACGCCAGGCTGCAAGAATGTTTACACCAGGTCCAATAATATCGGGTTTCAAGATGCCGGGGCTGTAGGGATTAGGTCCCCTGCTGGAAAAAGAAGCAACTGCTGGAGCACGATCATCCCCGATTACAGTTCCTTTAAACGAAATTGAAGCTGTTGGAGCAGTGGCTGAGTTGATATAGGCTTTCACTTTTTCACCATCGGCATAACTAATATGCACGACCGGAAGAACATGAGCCTCAGCGCTTATAGTGTAGCCTTCGGCTTGCTGGTTCATGAGGATCATGGCAGCACCACCGGCACTCTTGACCACTCTTCCTTTTGCAATGTTTCCAATATCTCCCCCTGTTTCACACAAAACTACTTTTCCCCTGACGTCGCTGTTTGCTAGAGATGCTGGCGTGCAAAATGGATCTCTAGCATTTGTTCCAGGGTAGACGAGAGACAATTGTGTTGGAGCAAAATCTGCAGGTTGAAAAGCCGACTCTCCGTCTAGCTCTTCGTTGTTTCCCAACACCGCAGTTGCTTTGATCTTTCTGTCAATTGTGCTTGCACCCACAGTAAGTAGCCAGGGTGCAGCATTTCCAATGGTACCTCGACTTGGTCCGCTATTCCCGGCCGAACAGCTGACGAAAATTCCCTTCTCAATAGCACTAAATGCACCAATAGCAATTTCTTCCCGGAAAAACTCTCTGGCAGGGCCACCAAGCGAAAGGGAAAGCACATCCACTCCATCGTCAATGGCAGCATCCATTGCAGCCAGAATGTCAATTTCCGAACATCCCACCCGGGGAGAGCAAACTTTATATATCGCCACGTGGGCAAGCGGTGCTACCCCAACAGCCGTGCCATTGGCATTGCCAAACAAATTCGCTCCGCTAACAAAATTCCCAGCAGCAGTGCTCGCTGTGTGAGTGCCATGGCCATCCTCGTCAAACGGCGTCCCATTACCACCAGTATATTTCCTTGCTCCAATCAACTTATTGTTACAAGCTGCAAAATTGAATTCACACTTTCCCTTCCACTTAGCCGGAGGCGGAGGCATTCCCTCGTCACGAAACGAAGGGTGATCAGGGAGTATTCCAGTGTCCAACACCCCGATAATGACACCTTTGCCATAATTGGAATCCCTCCAGAAACCCATATTCTGGTTCAACCCCAAGAAGTTGGGTGAATGTGTTGTATGCAAAGGCAGAAATTTCTGGACTCGGGCCGAGATGAATCCCGGTATCTTCTCCATTGCCTTCACTTCTTGAGGTGATAATCTTGCAGCAAATCCTTTAAACACATTGTGGTAGGAATAGATCATCCGGGTTCCCTCCTCCAGTGAATTTACTGTATTTTTTGTGGGCAAAAATCTCTGATACCAACTATCCAGATCATCTAAAACATTACTCAAAGTCTGGCTATTCGGGGAATCGACATGAACGATATACGTTTCCAAGTTGCTGTTCTCTGAACTTACAGAGGAGAAGAATGAATGGAAATTAAGGATGAAAAGCAGAGTAAGAAATTTCGTGAAACCCATGATTTCTTTGTGGCTTGTATTAGAGAAACTAATCTCTAATGGCTATATATATAGTTGATTGCTTGAGTATTGAGTGTTTTCCAACCCTTTATCTTCCACGCGTTGTTAACGATCAAAGACTTTAGCGGTCAATTTGATTAGGTCCCATTCATTTACGTGCGAAATTATCCGGTATTCACGATTACTCTATTAAGGTATTTCATACTGATTATCAACTTATATATGGGTTTAAAGGTCTTAAAAATGAGACTCAAAAACTCACATGTAGGTTCCTCATTAGACTGAAGAGTACTCTTAGAATATTTGAATTTTTTCCCATTTATGCCGTCTCTACAGTAGGCCAAATTGAAGAAAGTGATGGTTTTACAAAGTTAACAAACACACACACGCACACACACACACATATATATTAATGCAAGGGTATTTGTTTAAGGATCATTAATTAAACCTCCAAATAAGTTGTAGGCATGTTTAAATGAGCGCTTGGAACCAATATCAGACAAGAATAGTGATAATATTCAGTGGACATAAGCACTAATTTACATGGTGTAATGGCATATGAGAAGATGTAATATCAATTGGTTGTTTATTTTTATTCAACGAGGTTAGATCGCTTTAATGTCTTATATTCTTTGTCTCCTCAAATTGCATTACCTCATCTGAGTGAGGATGTGTCATTTCATGAGGCAGACCTCATTAGACGATGGGACCACACCGTGCAAATAGCAATATTTCCAAAGGCTTAATTGACGCAATATTGTAATCAATTAGAGCTTTTGTTACTCTCAAATTGAGAAACTTTTAGTGCCTGAAATAACACGATACCGAGTTTGCGTGGATATAGTACTTTGGAGTAACGTTCACTAACTCATTGTGGGTGGAGTTGGAGTTATACCGCCCACTTCTGATGTGTCACACACATAGCCGACACATATTCGGTCATGTGTGTGCCACGTTTAGTCATGTTACCTCCAAATCAGAAATAGGCAGTGTGACCCCGCCCGTAGTAAGCGGGTGAGCAAACACTAGTACGAAAACAAATTAGTGTACCTATAGATGTTTCTATTTTTATTTTTTTCTATTTCTTTTTCTTTTTCTATGTGGTTGAGCTACCTTGCAATTTTCTGGATGGTATGTATACTAGCAAGTCGCTTCTCTCGCAATCTATATATTAATAAAAGTAGAAGTAAAATTGAATTTTCAATTGAAAAAGATTCAATTTGCTTTCATATTTCTATTTGAGAGAATTTTTTTCATTTTATTTTTTCTTTAATTTCTCACATATTGGTAAGTTTTATAGTACTATTTTTTTTCAAAATATGTCTTATTTAAAGTGTCTCACTAATATATGTAACCGCGCCCACTTTTCTTCTTCTTCTTCCTCCCCCCTTTTTTGCTAAACTCACTATTGTTGGCTATATACCACAACTTGAAACTTATTTTTTTTTTCATTTTTTAAACTTTAATTTCCTTTAAGGCTTTAACCATTTTAAACTACCCATTAATTTTTTAACTTTCGGGTGCGGTTGTCTATATAATTACAATTTAAAATTGAAATTTATTCTTTTGTGGTTACTTTTGCTTTCTACCAAACATATTGGTCTAGAATGGCTTCACAAGCAAAAATGGTCAGCACCAAACCTAGGGACTTGAACAAGAGCAAGTCGAATTGAATTATTAAAGTACGAGTTGCAAGAAAGTTTATTTTCCAATAAAAGTTGATGAAAAAGTGGCTCGTCGTTTCAAATTGCTACTTGCCAATCTCGAAGTTACTTTTTGAAATTTATTTCTTATAATCTCTTCTTTTGCACGTAAATTTTATAAGTTTAATATAATTTTTATTACTAATTCGTCATAGGGAGATAGAATTCAGGCAATAATTAATCTCCCGCATATTTCAAAGTATAACGAACAAAGTTTAGGAAAATACGGTTTTTTACTTCTCAGATTTGTTGGTGACTGACAACAATGGAAATTTTGGAATAACTTCTCACGTTTATCATTCTGGTTTATGACAAACACTAACGTAATTACAGCTAGTGATATGTCATTTTAGGCCTAGGTGTTCGGTTTTTGGTTTAGGTTAGCGAAAAGACCAAAACTAGATTGAAAAGTTTAGTTTCAGTCTCAATTAAGTCATATTAGTTTCAAAACCGAATGGTTTCGATTTTGTTCGGTTTCGGTTTCTTTTGTCTTTTGTACGGTTTTTTTGTTTAATAAATTTACACTTTTTTAAATAAAAAATGAAAAAAAAATTTATTAGAAACAAATATTGAAACTAAATACAGTAATAAAATTAAAAAAACACTAATTAAAATTAAAAAATAGTAACCAAATTCTTAAAAAGTTGATTCAGATTTGAGAAAATAGACTCAAAACTAAGTTGTACTACAAGTAAATGGTTTTTTGTTCGGTTTTGGTTTCAAGTTTTTCCGAAAAACCCAAACAGTTTCTGTTTTTTCTGTTCGATTAACTAGGTTCCCGTTTTTTTATCCATCCCAAGGTTATTCCATTGCCTATTTTTATTTTCAAAACATCCTCTATTTTTAATTTCAAAATAGTTTTCTAAAATTCAAAATATATTTTATTCTGGTGCTTTTGATTTATTTAGTATGATTATGTATTTTAATTTAAATGCAGTCTCTACAGCAGGTGAAAAATGAAGAAAGCGATGGTTTTACAATGTTAACAAATATAACACGAGCGCGCGCACACACAGATATATATATATATATATATTAATTTGTGGGTATTTGTTGAAGGATCACTAATTAAACCTCCAAATAAGTTGTAAACATGTTTAAATGAGTGCCATGGAACCAATATCGGACATGAATAGTGATAGTATTCAGTGGACATACGCACCAATTTACATTATGTGATTGTCAACTGAGAATATGTCATATCAATTGGTTGTTTATCTTCATTCAATGAGGTGAGATTAATTTAATGTCTTATACTCTCTGTACCCTACTCGAATTGCATTACCCATCAGCTGAGGATGTATCATTTCAAGAAGTAGACCTCATTAGACGATGGGGCCACACCGTGCAAATGGCTATATTTCCAAAGGCTTAATTGACGCAATATTGTAATCAATTAGAGCTTTAATTGGGCTCAAATTGAGAAATTGTTAGTGCCTGAAATAACACGACACCGAGTTTTTGTGTGGACATGGCGCTTTGTCATGAGAACAAATTAATGTCCCTACAGATGTTTCATTTTTTCTTTTTGTATTTCTACTTCATTCCTTTTTTTTTTTTGGGCCCCATGTGGTGGAGCTACCTTGCAATTTTCTGGATGGTACGTAAACTAGCAAGTTGCTTCTCTCGCAACTTAACTATAAAGCCAACACATATTGACATGGAATTTGCTTAACCTAGTGTTTCAGTCGGCCTGTAACACACATTTTTAGTTTGTTAATTTGTACTGATAATTCTATTTAGCATCCTTCGAAATCATTTTTTACTTATAATGGCAATTTTTTTAACAGTGTACAATTATATTATTACCTAGAATAATTTCATGAGTGATGTCCCATCAAAATCAAAAGGGTTTTCTACGCCTAGCGTCCCCAACCTTTCATGTTTTTACCTATTACATCTGTAACTTTTATTTTACGTCCCTAACTTTTAAAGAAATCCCTAATTTCATCTCTAGTGACGGAAACCATCAAAATCACAAGTTATGGTCAAAGGCATTTTTGATAACGTACAAAAAAGGTTTGCTGCCCAATTCCGACAACAAGCATGGGGGCGGGAGGGACTCCCCTTTTTTTTCTGCCGTTTCTAGCAGTGAGCGCAAAAGGAAATGGCAACAAAAAAGGGCCCCCTTGTTGTCATTTCAAGCAGCGCTCACTGCTAGAAACAACAAAAAAAGGGGGAGTCTCCCCCACAGCAACAAGTACAATTGCCATTTTCGATAGCCCTTTGACTGTCAGAAATGGCAGAAGTTTTTTCTTTTTTTATTTTTTAAATTAAAATATTAATTTTTTGTATGTTACCGAAAATACCTTGACCTTAACGGGTGAATTTGACGGTTTTTATTATCAAGAACGAAATTAGAGATTTCTTTAAAGGTTGGAGACGTACAGAAAGAAAAATAAAGGTTGAAGATGTAATCCCTAAAAACGTGAAAACTTAGGGACACTAAGTATAAGAAAACCCAAATCAAAACACAGGAAAATTGTATGGCAAGCTGAACGAAAGAAAAATTGTTCGTAATCAATAATCCCTTGATTCCATTTGCCTATTGGGTTATCGTGTTCAATCTTTCAACATTTTATTCAAAAATCATTCTTTTGCCATTGATTTTCTTGCGTCAACCAAATAATAATGTAATTTTATTTTAGACATGTTAAGGTAACCACAATTTATGGTATAGTTTAGCCCAATTGTTAATATTTGAATAAGTGTTCTAGTAGTTAAGTATTCACGTTCTAAGACCGAGGGCCTAGGTTCGAATTCTATCCCCTACCCCAATTATCCCTCCCCTATCATCCCTTTGTATTAAAAAAAAAAAGTCAATAAATATTATTTTATTTTTTGACATTAATTTAAATAAATGATATGGTACGAAATATTTTCATGTATGTACTATGAAAATATTTTTTATTCTAAACTAATAAAGTCAAGAAATATGAAGGTGATATAAATTCATAATACGTAACAATATTCATAATTTTTTTAAAAAAATTACTCGTAATTATTAATAAATATTCATATCAAGGAAAATTAAGAAAAAATTACAATTATAATTTTTAATTTTCTTAAGACTCCACATTTTTATTAATTTCTATTAATAAATTAATAAATTATACATTTCAAGCAGATGACACATTTTTAAAGATCCATATCTTTAATTTTTATTAATTATAAATTACACATTTCAAGCATCTGACACTTATTCATTGGTTAGACAATTTGGATAATTAAATTTATCCATAATTTAAGCAATTAAATGATGATAATTATCTATTATTAAATTAAATAGTGAATTTTTTGGGTGGGGGGAATAGATAAGGTGAAAGAGAATAAAAAATTAAAAAATTGAAAAATCTAATTACCGCAATAGGAAATTAAATGTCGAAAAAGACCCAATTATAAACTGTTGGTGTGGAAACTGCGGTAGGGTACCATAAACTTTTTTGATTCTCATTATTTGTTCAAATTTAGAGAAATTATAATGAGGATAGAGATAGAATATGTATTGAAAATGTAAAAATATTTAAAATATATAGTTATAATAAATTATTATCATATCAAATATTAAATTAGTGATAAGTAAAATTTTAATTTAAGAGAATAATAAGAATCTAATAAGTTCCCTTCTTTTTATTAATATAGAGATATAGTTGGACATATATCTAATTTCCGTTATATTTGATTGACCGTAATGTCTATCGCGTTTGGTCAACCGCGGCCACCAAGGAATTTGTGGGGCCTGTCCGTGGCCACGCAAAAAGTTGACGGAATTTAGCGACCTGTTGATAGCCTTTCATTTTTTTACTTTTTTATTCACTACAAGAAAATAAACTATTGGCAATGAAAATTTCCCTTGCTAAACGGGTTAATTTGTAGCTAATGGACTGTTAGTAACGAAAACGTTTTGATGCTAAATTCCTTTCTAATTCTATGGTGACTAATTTAGCCACATATTTAGTTTTCCGTTACCAAATTAGTAACAGAAAAAGTCGTTATTAAATTTCCAACAAATAAAAGCGTTACTAATTAACAAAAAACTTTTATTGTTAATTCATTTACTAATTGTGGACTAGAATTTTGAAAGAAAATAATCCCCACTATTGCTCCTGTAAAGATTCAAATTCTAGTCTTGGTAGTTGGCGAGTAAAATCTTAACTATCATGCTACTATATATCTTTGTTAATATGTTACCCTATAATTTATATAAAGTATGTTCTTGTAATTTTCCGCAACTATATTCGTTACGAAATTGTTAGTAATCCATTACTGATAGTAACAAATTGTTTCTATTACTATTTAGTAACAGATTGGTAACGAAAAACTAGCAATAGAAGTGATTTCGTTACTAATTCCTTAGCTATACGCTTTCCGTTACTAATACGTTACTATTCTGTTACTAATAGTAACAAATTTTTTCTGTTACTATTTAGTAGCAGATTAGTAACAAAAAAGTAGTAACAAAACGATTCCGTTACTAATTTAGTGGTAATTCGCGTTTTGTTACTATTCTGTTGCTAATAGTAACTGAATTAGTTCTGTTACTAAAATTCTGTTGCTAATCTTGTATTTTCTAGTAGTGATTGTCTCTGTTCACAAATATTGTGACTTGATTTTTATTTTTTGACTTTTTAAAAAAAAATAAAACCAATAAAATAATATCATGTGATAGATTTTAATCCATATTAAAATCTCATAAGTTGCCAAACACTCTTTTTTTTTAAGGGAAGTTGCCTAACACATTGTTAGTGCATTTTAAGTTGCATGGTGGATCAGTCAACAACGTCAAAGTGGTTGAAATTATCAACATTTACTATCTATACGACGTTGAGAGAGTAATCTTGAGTATTAGAATGGATATCAAATATATTGCATAGTAAATATTGTAAAGATCGTTCTACATATAAAATATACACAGCTATATAGACGTGTGTGTAAAACAATTATTTGTATTAATCAATGTAGCAAATCATTACAAATTTGATTTTTGAGATTTTACAAAATAGTGAAAACCTTTTGTGAATCCTCTGATTAACGATTGAACGGTTGAAGCAGGAGCCATGTGGCTTGAATCGTGATCTTGGAGTTGGACTTTATTTTTTGAAGAATCGAACTTGTTGAGTCTTCGAAGAACTTGGATTTCTAGACTTGGATTTGGCTTGAATTTGATTTGGAGAAGATTTTGATCTTCCAGCTTCGGCTTGACTTGATTTGATTGTAAGGTTTTTGTGCTCCATTAGTTTTGATTTGATTTTGGGAGACTTTTCCTTACCTTTTTTCCCCTTCCTTTGGCTCCAAGACATCCCATCCCAAGAGTCTCTTTAATTTTTCCTGTCATCTGTTGAAAGATTTACCTTGTATTAATTATTCTTGTTTTTCAAGACTTACCTAAATCCATGATATGAAATTTATTATATAAAGCACCCGCCAACCATTGAACTAAAGACAATTCTAAAGATAATAGCTCGTGGGTCTTGAAGGCCGGGTTATTGTGCTTTGGAGAAGAAACAAGAAGCCTCACGTGGTGAGGTTTGCACTCGAGCTCGATGCTCATGAATTTCATGGTTTTGGAATTTGCTTGCATGCCCCGGGGGTAAGGCATGAATTTATGGAAGCCAACCGTGTCGGCCTCTCTCTTTTTTTGCTTTCGCTCTTCTTTCTTTCTTCCCCTTTTTTATTTTGAGATTTAATTCTCTTGCACTCATTAAAGACCAAGAATTAACCTTTTGTGACGTACTAAGTTAAGGGTCAAGGTAAAAACCTTCGATCCAATACATCTTATGTCAATAGTAAGGATTGGTTTAATGTTTAATACATTTTATGCTTAGAGTGCGTTTTCACTCGAGGCACATATTGTGTTAAGGATGAGGTCTTTGGAATTTTCAAAATCCGTACACCTCTGATGTTAAAGGCTTAGAACCGTTTGAGATCAAACACATCTTATGTTAAGGACTTGTTTACATCAATATATAAGGACCAAGGTTCTAGACTAAAACATCTTTCGTTAAGGATTTAAAGTCTTGGCTTTTTATCTAACTCGTCTTGTGTTAAGGGCAAAATCAAACTATTGTCCAATACACATGACATGGAAGATTAAAGTTCTTGGATTTGGAAAATTTTCAAAGTGTAAAAGTTTTACACTTTTTTTCCTTCTTCTTTTACAAGAAGTTTTGACCTTTTCTTTTTTAAAGTTTCAAAACGGGTCACAATTTGTTCACATGTTTCATCACCATTTTTTTTAAATAAAGTTTCACATTTTTTTTTTCTTTCTGACTTTCAGTTTTTTTTTTTTTTTTTGCTTCTTTGTTTTCAGTTTTCTTGTTTTTTGTTTTTTCTTTAAAGCTTTTGATTTTCTTCTCTTTTTTTTAAAAAATTAATTTAGTTTGAATCACTAAAATAAATGTTAATGAGAAGATTAATATAAGCATGTATGAAAACATTGGACAGGAAATTATTACCTTTTCTTTGAAGGCACTCGTGTCAACAGACGCATAGAATGACTCGTATCTCTGCCCATTACTCAAAACTGCTCACACCTTGGAGATTTAGATGAACGACCGATCAAGCAATCAGGATCCTCTTTGATTTTCTTTACTTCATCATTCTCCCAGCACTTTGCAACTGGTCTGAATGAATATGTTGGTGAAGAAATTTTCAATGATGAATTTGAGGGAATTTTGAAACTTCAGTTGCACTGCACTCTCAAAGTTGGCGAAAACAACTTCAATCTACTCTACTTTGATGATTTTAAATGTCCATCCATTCTTGAATGAACACAATTGTGCAATTTTTTTTTAAATCTTGGATGAGTCATGAATCTCTCTCTCTCTCTCTCTCTCTCTCTCTCTCTCTCTCTCTCTCTTTTCCAATTATTATGACTGTTGTAGTAGAAGCCATAACTTGTCATCTAACATTTTTTAATGAGTCGTATAGATACCTTCTTGCTTGATCAGATTAATGTTTGATGCTTGTAAAGGAATTGACAAACCTTCTTGCTCCAAAAATCTCATAGCAAATATTCAGGCAGCTTTAACGAAGGGATTGTAGCATTAAACCAAAATGATTTAGTTGAAGAAGCTCTTGATGGGAATTTGAAGTAACTTCTGGACATTTAAAGGTTAACAACCCTGAAGCTGCCCAAGAAAGCTAAGACAAGGTGCCTTTTTTGAATGTTGTCTCTTCTTCCACTATTTATGTATAGATATTTGTTCCAGTTTGCTCAGTCATTACGAGACCTTTTCCCAACTAGACTTTTTCCAAAGAGATTCAAGAGTCTCCCTTTCTTGGAGATGCTTCGAGAAAAGCCTTATATAGTTGTCTTCACAAGATATTCAACGAAGCTAGAATATGATTTTACCAACCTCAGAACTTGGTGGGATGATAACAACCTAACTATTCGGGATTTCATTGCTGAGTCTTTATAGAGTTTCAGCACATTTGATGAACTAGAGGGACACCTCTCTTGAAACAATCAATGTTCTTTTAAGAGAAAAGAATATTTAAAATATCCTACCACAATGAAGACAAGGCTTTCGAACTTGAGAATCTTGGATCATGTTTAGATAGAATCAACATGCTTTTTCTTTTTTTTTGATAAGATTGGCCAATTGATTGAGCTTGAAATTTTTCATGATAAGCTTCAGACTTATGATGTAAAAATGACCAAACAAGGGGAAACTTGACTTTGACTGGAGCCAGTCAAAGATATCGTTGGTGTAGATCCATCAAACAAGAAAGAAGAGCATTTGGAGATAGCCTTCCATACCTGATTGAGAGTGCTCGATTTTTTCTTCAATGTGAGAAATGTATCTCGAAATTCAATAATATGAATTTTTATTTCATATTATGAATCACGTATGTCTCTTGTCTCTCTTTTTTTTATTTTTTGATTGCCAAAAATTACAATATGAGAAAACAAAGGTTTTTTTGTTTTTTTTATTTCACGACTGAACTTGGACTAATTTTCTTATCCAAGCTACCTATATACCCTTTAAAGAGATCAAGTCAGACGTATTTCAATACAAGACTTTTCTTTTGTCTCATATGAGTTTGATTTTTTTATTTGTTTTGAGCCATTTACAGTTTATCGTCTTGCGGGTCAGGAACAATACAAGATGTTTTTGAAAAACAAAGAGAGGGCTCTAGGTGTAAAAGTGCTTTAAGAATTTTCTGTTGATTGGGCCGATAAGCAATCTGTCCTTGTCCAGGATCTTTTATACTCTATTGGTGAATGTTTGAGTCACTATATAAGGGCCATCCCATTTTGATTGGAATTTGCCCCGGCCTTTCTCGTGATGATGATTGGCCTTTTTATGCAGAGCACCAGATCTCCAACTTGAAATGACCTAGGTCGCACTTTCCTGTTGAAGGACATTGCCATTCTAGCTTGGTAACATTCCAATTGCATTTGAGCTTCGAGTCTCTTTTCATCCAGCGCTTCCAACTCTTGTAGGCAAAGACAGGCATTTTCATCTATTGTTAGCCCTTCTTGGATGGCGAGTCTCAATGACAGGATTTGACATTCCAATGGAAGTACAACTTCAACACCATTTACAAGAACATATGGTGTGGCTTGTGTTGGAGTTGGATAAATGGTGCTGTAAGCCTACAAGGCTTCTTCGATTCTTTCATGCCAGTCTCTTTTGGATTTCGATACAACTTTTTTTAGTAGGTTGCACAAGGTTTTGTTGAAAGCTTCTGCTAATCCATTAGCTGCAGCATTGTACATGGACGAATTATATTGTCTAAATCCGAACGTAGCACATAAATTGTTTATGTGGCTATTACAGAAAGACTTTCCATTATCGGTGATGGTATGTCGAGGAATACCATACAGATAAATGATTTGAGTGCAGATGAAGTCTGTCACATTTTCTTTCTTCACTTCTTTTAGTGGCACAGCTTCAGCCCACTTAGAGAAGTAGTCAGTTGTAACTAGAACGTAAGAGTGTCCGACTGAGGATTTGGGATTTATAAGCCCAACCATATCAAGACCCCATGCATCGAATGGCCAAGAAGCTACTGTCGGATGCAATGACTCAGAAGGCTGATGAATATAATTCACATGGACTTGATAGGCTTCACATTTCCTTGCATATTCCATGGAATCTTGGACCATATTTGGTCAATAGTACCCTATTCTTTTTATTCTGGACCGGATTGATATACACCGCATATCCTAGAATGAGCTTCTTCTAAGGCATGCATCGCTTCTTCATTGCTTAGGCATTGAAGGAAAACCCTATCAAATGATCACCGATAGAGTGTATCTTTGTAGAAGATGAAACGAGGTTTACGTCTTCTTATTTCAATTTTACAGCGAGGATTATCTGGTAGCTTTTGATGTCGAAGATAATCAATGATTGGCTGTCTTCAGTCCTTTTTGTCTTCATTGACAGCCTCAACATTGTTGTTTTCCTCCATTTGTTCAAGCTTCAATGGTTGAATTACCCATCTTTGAGTAGTTGATATTGAATGGGCAAAGTATTTCTCTGATTTAGCTAAAACGATTGCAAGATTAGTCAAAGCACCAGCCGCCCTATTTTTATTTTTTGGGATGAATCTGATTTTTATTGAATCAAATTGTTTCAAGATGGTTGATGCATATTCATTGCATAGTTTTAGGTCTAAATTCCAGACTTCATATTCTAACAGAAAGCGGTTGATCAACATGGAATCTCCAAAAACTTCAAGCTAGTTAATTCCCATTTTCAACACTGTTTCTAGACCGATAATGAGAGCTTGATACTCGGCCATGTTGTTGGAACATCTTTCTGCCAAAGTGAACGCATAAGGCATGACTTGATCATGTGGAGTGATGAATATTATTCCTACTCCAGCACCATAATTTGGAGTAGCTCCATTGAAGAATAGCTACTCTGATGGCACTACTTCAATATAAAAGACTTTTTCATCAGGAAGGTCTTTAGGAAGTTCCCATTCTACTAGAATTGGATGATCATCAAGAAATTCAACCAATGCTTATCCTTTGATGGCCTCTTGTGGGATGAACTTGATTTCGAATTCGGACAATATGAGTGTCCATTTCCCTATTCTTTCTACTAAAATCAGCCTTGACATAACGTATTTCAAATGATTGATTCTTGAAACAAGATGAATCGTATGTGCTAGCATGTAATATCTTGGCTTTTTAGTTGCAAAGATTAACGGTAAACGTGTTTTCTCAATAGGTGAGTATTTTAACTCGGCACCTACCAATGTTCTACTCAAGTAGCAAAGGGCATTTTTTTCCCTTCATCATTGACTTTGGCAAGTAGTGCCTCTAACGAGTGTTCTTGTACCGCAACATAATTGGCTCCGGATTGTACAAGCTGAATGAAATCATTGCACATTCAGCGGTCGAATTCTCATCAATTTTCGAGTCTGATCTTGTTTTCTTTGGCTAGCTTGACGATAAGGTCTTTTAGCACAAAGCATTTTTTGACCGGATGACTAACGATCCAATGGAATTTGCAATATCTTGAGTTATCGACTTGCCATACTTATTCTGGCATTTTTGATGCTGGAAGCTCGATTATCTTTTGCTCCGGAAGTTGATCCAAGAATTCAGAAACATCGGAATATGCAAATGGATATTCTTTTTCTTCGAGCTCTTTTAAAGTACAAAGGCCCTTCTTTTGACCATTCATTGGGTTTAGTTTGTATTCAGGCTTTGCTTTTACATTTGATTTTGAACTTGCTTTTTTTGACGCTGATTTTTGTAGGAGCAGTGGAAACTGCCATGGCTTCTTTTGACTTGTTTAGCTTACCATTGTCTTTCTTTGTCTCATTTTTTTACCTCTTTCTTCTCGTATTCACTTGGCAAGTAACTTCCGTGCCTTGTGATTTGGAGCTTTAGGTTTTGAGCTCTAGTGGCCAATTCTTCGAAGGAGTGAGGCATATTATCTTGGATATTGTAGAGTAATCCCCAATGCATGCCTTGAACGTACATATCAATTGAGGAAGACTCACTGATGCGTTCTTTGTAGTTAAGGATGTGATTTCTCCTGCGTTCGATATATTCTACTACTGGCTCACCCCTATTTTGTTTTATCTTAGTAAGTTTAGAAAGACTAACAGTTCGTGTGATGCTATGGAAGTGTGTGAGAAACTCACGCTCAAGTTGGTCCCAACTGTCAGTTGATCCTGCTGGTAAGTCAGTGTATAATTTAAAAGGAGTGAATGCACAAATTGCTTCACTATAGTTTCATTATAGGTACTGGCATTGTTGCAGGTTTCGACGAAATGAGCTATGTGCTCTTTGGGACTGCCCTTTCTATCAAAGCACTGGAATTTTAGAGGTTGATAGCCAATAGGCATCCTTATTTCATCAATACAACAGCTGTAAGGCTTGATGTGTACTATTGAAGACTGTGGAGAACCTCCATACTGAGAGGCGGATTCTGTCAGCAATCATGTGTTGCAATTGCTGAATGGATAAATATCCAACTGAGATTTATGTAGTGTCACGTATCACGTTTTGCACTACAGCTCGGTCATGCAGATCTTGTTTTTGTTTGTTTTCTTGAACTTCAAGCTCTATGATTTGAGAAGAGCTGGCAATTTCCTTTTTGGCTTCAGTTGCTGAGCTTTGCAGTTCAAGCTTCTGTATGAGTTCTGCGATTTGGACATCTTTTTCCTCCAAGGCCATTGTCAGTTTTTTCAATGGCTAAAGCCATTTTTGAAGCTGGTTTTCTACTTTTGCTATCATGGCTTGCGCGAGGGATTCTTCAGATGAAGAGTAATCAGCCCATCTTCGTGGAGAAAAAATTTTAGTAGATCTAGAAACAGATCTACCGCTTGAAATAAAGTCTGACTTGGGACTTTTTGCCAGATTCACAGATCTTTCATGGAACTGGAACCCGTCTTCTTGAATTTGAGGGTTTTGTTGTTGCCCCTATTTGAAAACTTTCTCAATGGTGAGACAGTAGAGTCTTTTCAGTTTTCGTCTAGGCTCTTGTTGATGGAAAATTCTAGTAGGTATTTCCTCAGAGGAAACCGCAATTTATTTTCCCTTATCGTTTAACATGTTTGATTTTCATGAAGTTTGAGAGTTTAGTTGATCGAAAGATGAGAGGCAAGAAAGTCCCATAGGGCGTGCCAAAAAATTTGTAGTTTGTATTAATCAATACAGCAAATCATTACAAATTTGATTTTTGAGAGATTTTACAAAATAGTGAAAACTGTCTTGTGAATCCTCTAATTAACGATCGAACGGTTGAAGCAGAGGCCATGTGGCTTGAATCCTGATATCTGAATTTGGACATAATTTGTCGAAGACTCAAATTTGTTGAATCTTTGAAAAACTTGGATTTCTGGACTTAGATTTGGCTTGAATTTGATTTGTAGAAAATGTTGATCTTTCGGCTTTGGCTTGACTTGATTTAACTGCAAGATTTTTGTGCATCGGCAGTTTTGATTTGATTTTGGGAGAGTTTCGGTGTCTTCCTGTCTTTAGAGTTTTTGTGCACCTGTGATTTGTGATT